>CAJQZM010034996.1:3244-13455 GCA_907164665.1 Colias nastes
TCAAAAAATCACAAAAAATCTTCCCCCTTTTTTTTCTCAAAAAAAAAATTACCTTAATACCTATTTCCCTCCTTACCTGTAGTAAATGGTACAACATGAAGCTAGCGATACCCGCACGCCTCCACTCAGGCCGTGCGAGTACGAACGATATGTACGCGTGCTGCGCGCCCACGTCCGGCACGAGGCACGCTCACATGATATATATAACCCATCCCTACCCACTAATAACCCACTCACACCTACCAACTGTGAAATTACTACAAAAAATCGCAAAAAATCTCCCCCCCCCCACATATTTTTTACATTTTTTTTTTCAAGAGACCTACTTTACCCACCAAAAAAGCCTAATTTCCCCCTCTTACCTGTAGTAAGTGGTACAACATGAAGCTAGCGATGCCCGCACGCCTCCACTCGGGCCGTGCGAGTACGAACGATATGTATGCGTGCTGCGCGCCCACGTCCGGCACGAGGAACGCGCATGCTACCACTATGCGCTTGTATGTCACTACGCAACTGAATTCAGGATATTGGAGCGATTCTGTTACTGTGCAGAAGAAAAAATTGTAAAAATTAATGGGGCGATTACACCTAACGAGTACAGTGGCGAGTCAGTAAATAAGCTCTCGGCCGAGAGAGTTGCCGAACCGAGTGGGTGTTTACACGTATTTACACTAGTGGTGAGTCAGTTCAGTTTTGATCACGACGCGACGTCTGCAATGGATCGAAAAAAAAAAGAATTTAAACGGGTTTTAAATCGGCTGTTACCAGATATTACTAACGAATTGTGGGATTTATTAGAAGAGGAAGATCAACGAATTTGGACCAGAAAATGGATTTTAAGGCGAAATGCCCTTGGAGCAACAAATAGCCTTTTTAATAAATTGCAGTAGATCCACTTGTTATTAGCGGCCATTTTAATTGAGATTTTGATAAATTGTTTGAAAAAATACACAAACACGCACACTGCTTGATGACGAATAACGAACGAGTGGCGAGTGGCCGAGTGACAAGCGAGTGCGTGTTTATACGTGCCGAGCGGGATAGCGAGTCGCTGCGGGGACAGAAGAATGAAGCGGGGTACTCGGCCTAGTAAACAAATTGGGATTCTAGTGACTCTCTCGCCGCTCTTCTCGGCCGAGTACTCGGCCGAGCACTCGTTAAAGTGTTTATACCAACCGAGCACTCGGCCGAGGACACTGACTCGCCACTGTACTCGTCAGGTGTAATCGCCCCATAATAGTATTTTTTTTTAGACAGTGACACTTGTAGGTGCAGAAATAGGAAATATAAAAACAAAATACTTTTTTAAGCAGCGCCCTTTAGCACACACTAGAGAAAACCCATAATAAAAGTGATTTAATACAATTTATTCTATTTTTCACATAAAATATAAGTGCATATAGTCACAATGCAATGCTATACAGGAATAAACATTAAAAAATAGTAAAAAAACTCACAGTCAATCCCCGGCCAAAAGTACTGCGCGCACAATCTATTAACCGAAGCGATATGTTGCGGTCGCACGTACGAATAGTCGATGGTGCTGCGCGGCGGGGGGGAGTAATCAGGCTCGTGACTATAGTTGTAAAAATACCGATAATAAAAAAAAAAGTATCGCCATATAATGATGATGTGGTGTTGTGAGTGTCGTATTATGTTTCGTGACTCGTGTATCGCGTGTTTTTTATAATATTGCGTGTGTCGTGTTAAATTTATTTTATTTTACTCTTTAATACAACTAAACAGTCTTAGATACTAAAATATACAAAAATAAAAGCAAGAAGCAATTTAGTGTATTTTGCGGCCTTATCTAGTTATACTGCGTGTGTCGAGTTGTGATGCGTGTGAAGTGGTGTGTTACGTATTTTGTTGCGTGTATGACGTGCTGTGTTGCGTGTGAAGTGGCGTGTTACGTGTTCATGTTTCTGTGTGATTAGTGTTGCCATCAAACTTACCGATGCGTTTTGCGCAATAGCTCGTCCATGAGCGTCAACCAGAGGGGCGAAGTCTCCGCGTCTCGGCGGATGTAGGGCCGCAGCGTGGCGCCCGAGTACGCGGACCGGAAGGGCGTGGGTTCGATGTTCGATAGCAGCACTGTGCCGTAGTTCGTGCTTGCTACCGTGCCACTCAGGTTGTCAAGGAGATACTGTGTAAAATAAATGTAGTAAATATTTGTTGTATAATTGTGTTAGTAGTTTTACAGACAAAAATAAACAATATACGTTTTTGTTACTTCAACTCAGTAATTAAAACTTGACCATTTTATTGCTAACCGAATTCAAAACATTTAAAAAAGCCAATAAGATTTATACACACTCAGTGTTGAACTTAACAACATTTTTCTGAACCTTGAACAAAAAAATAATTTAAAATTTATTAAAACCTAATTGTATATTATGTACATACTGATCTCTGGAACCGATCGAGCACTCTCTCTGGGTTTGCGATGGTTTGTCGATCTTCCAATATGTAACCTCCCAATATTCTTACAGTCCTTTAAAAAACACGTTTATTATTTATCAATTATTATTTAAAATAAGCCGTGACAAATATACTGTATATTTGTCGAGTAGCTGTATAGTAGTTTTTCTTTAGGCAAAGATCTTTAATTTCATAATAATTATTATGTTACCATTTTTTTTATTTTCTTATAATCTTTAAATTATAATTTTCGCAGCCCTAACCTACAGTACATACTCACTTATCCAAATCGAAAATCGGCAAGTGTTTATGCCTCTTCAATCTCCGGAGCGCCAATTTGGCCCTCATCCTGCACAAATAAGCCCTTTTTTCCACATCCCTAACTTTCACTATCAAATTCTCCACATTTTTTAGCAACTGCATTTCTTCGTATTCCGTCATCCCCACCACTTCCTTTTTAACTCCCACCTCCTTAATTTCTCCCACTTCTAACCACGGCATGTCTATTGAGTTTAATTCTTTGGAGAATAAATTCTCCCGTCTTGTGTAAGGTTTTTCTTTTGGTTTCTTTTCCTTTTCCTTTTTTTCCGTATCAGTGAGATCTTTGTGGGAGCTGTGGGAATCGGAGTCGTATTGCAAAGAGTGCTTGTAAGAGTGAACGCTTGAGGAGTCACTCTGTAAAAAGGGTTTATGAGGATTTTTAATTTTTGTACACCTAATTGTCCCAAATTTAGAGGGATTTGTAAAAAAAAACATAGTGTGAAATCGTGTCAGAAGTGAAACTTCTTTGGCAAGTTTCAAAGATACCAAAATCGTAGCCTTACTCCATGACGTGACCTTGAAATTTTACTCTCAATGTGCCTAAAGAAGTTTCACTTCAAAATTATTTTATATTTTCATTCATCATTTTTATTTTCATAACTAGCTTTCCGCCCACGGCTTCGCCCGCGCAGTCAAAGAAAAACCCGCATAATTCCCGTTCCCGTGGGATTTCCGGGATAAAACCTATCCTATGTCCCTAAGTAGTCTATGTCCTTTCTCGGGTATCAAAATATCTCTATACCAAATTTCATGCAAATTGGTTCAGTAGTTAAGGCGTGATTGAGTAACAGACAGACAGACAGAGTTACTTTCGCATTTATAATATTAAGTATGGATAAAATGTAAACTAATAATATGCTTAAACACTACCAAAACCTATAGAAAAAAGACGTGTGGCACTCGGGGACTGCCGCGGTAAAGCTATTGCATGCTATGCCTTCAAGCCACACCTCCGTGTCCGTCGGAGTGGGGAGCGTGAGGTTTTTCGTTACTAAATTTCTGGATTCGGTCCCCGCGCTCAAGGCCCGCGATAGAAGCTATGCAATAGCTTAAAACAACAAAAGAAATCTGTCAATAAGGTCGAACACTCTGAACGTCTATTCGCATCATCATCAAGTATGAAGCTCGCGCGCGGACCCGCCGCCTTTTTATAGCTCCCGCCGCGAAGCGCGTCGAACGCGGCAACTGATACACAAAAATAATCCTTATGGCATAATTCTGTATTCACGCCCGATGACTTATAGCGTATTTCATGTATAACTTTGGTGTTTCTACACCGATTTACATGATTCTTTTTTTATTGAATAGGTAATAATGTTAACTTTTAAGCTATTGCATAGCTTCTATCGCGGGCCTTGAGCGCGGGGACCGAATCCAGAAATTCCGTAACGAAAAACCTCACGCTCCCCACTCCGACGGACGCGGAGGTGTGGCTTGAAGGCACGCTATGCAATAGCTTTACCGCGGCAGTCCCCGAGTGCCACACGTTTTTTTTTTAATTAGGGATGAGTGAGAGTGTTGTAAACGTAAGAGTAGACAAATATAATCAGAAAGCTCCGAATTGCTAAGCTATTGAAGTTTCACGTGTTATTGTGAGTCAATTTTAAAAGATAGACATATGCTGTCTAGGAATTTATTTATATATAATAATAATAATTTAAGAACATTTGTGTCGTACATGATTTCTATGTAGCTTTAACCATTAAGGCTGCACACGCGACGGAAGCTTAAAAAATGGAGTAACTTCTCCCGTTTTCCCAATGTTTCCCTTCACTGCTCTGCTCATATTGATCGTAGCGTAATAAAAAGTATACTATAACCTGCCCAGGAGTATGAAGAATAATTGTGCCAAATTTCGTTAAAATCCGTCGTGTAGTTTTTGTTTCTATAACGAATATACAGACAGACAGACAGACAGACAGACAGACAGACAGACAAAAATTTTACTGATTGCATTTTTGGCATCAGTAGCGATCCCTTATCACCCCCTCATAGTTTTTTTTTAAATATATTTCATGTACAGAATTGGCCTCTCTACAGATTTATTATAAGTATAGATAAAGAATAAAGCTTACTGGCAACAATTGACTCGTTGGTGCGTACTCAAAACCTCTAAAATTATTTTCTATGTCGGAATAATTGTCCTTTGAAGAGAAACTCGCTACCGACGTATCATAAACTTCTTCTAACTCTTCTTTGATATGTGTTATCTTCTCTTCTTTTCTGTGAAATTTTGATATCAAATATTCTTATACCTTCATTATAAAATGTTTTTAAAATTCGTATGTTTTTACTGTAGAAAGCTCAATAAAAATACAATCTTTATTTACCTAAACAAATGTAATAATGAAAAAAAAAAAAACTTCATTCAGAAGATTTTTCTTAATTATTTCCTATTTTCTACATATACCTTCATTAAAATTAAAAGTTACCAACTTGATTTCAGTATCGAATGTTTCGTGTGAGGTGCTGGACGTCTCTTCGAACTCCAAGCGACGTTTTTTGGCCGGCGTTGGATTTAATATTGGCTTTAAATCATCTTCTTCATTTGCTAGAAGATCTTTGTAACCTAGTGAGAAATGTTTAAATATAAGGAATTAGACGGTAAATACTTTTGTAATATTGTAAATGTGAAAGAATTTATTATATTGTTTTTGTGTCTGGGGATAGTTACAACGCTACAGAGTGTTAAAGGCTTGTTCTTATTAATTAACTTTGCCACATAAGTGATTATATTGTATTATAATATTTAAAGATAAATAAATATTATAATCTATACTAGTATTATAAAGCTGAAGAGTTTGTTTCTTTGTTGGAACGCGCTAATCTCAGGAACTACTGATCCGATTTAAAAAATTATTTCGGTGTTAGATAGCCCATTTATCGAGGAAGGCTATAGGCTATATCATTACGCTAAGACCAACAGTAGCGGAGCCACGCGGGTGAAACCGCGAAGCGCAGCTAGTTGAAAGATAAATATTATAATAATAAATAATCATGAAATATCTTACCCATTTCAGTGACCTTTTCTATGAAGAGTTCTCTATCTTGTATGGTAGTGAGGTTCTTCAGTCTTCCTTTTGGTTTGTCGCGAGATATCTCTTGTACTGAAAATTTTGAAAACTATTTGTAATTCTATGCTTCATAGGTTTAAAATGCTTACGGAATACGGATATTTGAAAAGAAATCGATAATAATAGTCTTTGAACGAAGAGAATGAAATAATATTTTTTAATAAGTACTCTCTTATATTTTATTTTCAGTTTCTTGTTAACTTTATGTTAATACTTTTAAAAAAATGTATACAAACTGAAGACTAACAGCAACGAAAAATACTAGCAAACATATTCCTTTGAGAGCAGACAAACTTATTAAACTAATACTTACATATATGAGTAGCGACTGCAGGTGTGAAGTCATGTTTCAGCTTCCACCAGCCCGTTTCACCAAGCTGTACGGAACCAGACTGGACAAGCAGGTTGCTATAGCTTGATAGCGCACCTGCGATTGTGCCGATCCAGTTTTTCTTCTGTTTACTGTCATTTTTGGTTATAGTTGTGTAAATTGTAATGTGTGCTATTGTCATAGTACATTGTAACATATCTTAATATATATAAATCTCGTGTCACAATGTTTGTCTTCAATGGACTCCTAAACCACTTAACCGATTATAATAAAATTCGCACACCATGTGCAGTTCGATACAACTTGAGAGATAGGATAGTTTAAACATGTAGGTACCACGGGCGAAGCCGGGGCGGACCGGTAGTTATATTGTAAAATTAAATTATTAGTGAAGTTTGATGAAGACTTTATCTTATAAATTCTCTTTATCATTAGTTCTTTAGGGCAAAACACACAGCAATTGATTTTTATACATAACTAGCTGTGCCCTGCGGTTTCACCCGCATTACTCCACTCTTGTTGGTCCTAACGTGATGACATATAGCCTGTAACCTTCCTCGATAAATGGGCTACCTAACATCAAAAGATTTTTTCAAATTGGACCAGTAGTTTCCGAGATTAGCGCGTTCAAACAAACAAACTCTTCAGTTTTATAATATTATAGAATAGATAAAGGTTCTTTTAGCTTGGTGCTTATTTAAATCTTGCCCACAAAAACTTACCATTTAGCTCCAAAGAGTAGAACCCAATATCTATCAATGAAGGAACAGATGTGTGTCTTGTAATGAAAGTAGCCATGGTTGCTGATGCCACTCATGTGCTTGCTGAGGTGGTATAGTGTTAGCAGAATTACATTTACCCTGGAAACAATTGAAATAACAATTTTCATTATGATAAATACTACATGGTACTTGCTGTTTATTTAACTTTTTATGCAGATTATTTTCATATCTTTTGAATTATCTAAAACTATCTACCATCTTTGTGTTACATCTGTTAAGTGTGGTTAATCTTAATATTAACATACCTACTCATCAGAAAATGGAATGTCAAATATTTAAAAGAATGTTGAATTTATCTAAAATTTCACTAAACTGAAGTTTTTCAGTAGAATACTCGTGATCCAATACATTACAAGCACGACTCTTACTGTTAACTAAGTCTATCTTTTCTTTTCTACATGATTTACCCCAATAAGTTCAAAGAATCAAACAATTACAAACTCGACACTCACCACAGAATTCTATTACGATTGAAACATTCTTCTTTACTAGGTGAACAGTCTGCACATGTGAATTCAAAGAACACATCGCCATCAAAATCCCCCGGCGTTCCTGCACTTTTTAAACATGATAAATGTACGAAACAAATGCACGCCTCGCATATTAGACCTGGTCGGAATTGTTTATCCTCTGGTTGATTGCAATATTTGCAAGTGGGACTCATCGTTGCAGTTATAAAATTAAAATAAACATAACTTGAAAATAAACAAGGAACTCTGTTTTGAAAACGAAATTCGATTAACACTGACAGGTTGATAACCTATAAACTGTCAAATTGACATTACAGTTCGGAAACGTTATTATACACTAACTGTGCCGCGCGGTTTTACCCGCGGACGAACCTGCTAACAATACCAATTGTATTTTTATATTTTTATAGCTCATGCGTATAACATATTATGTCATTAATTGTATTTTTATAGCTCATGCGTATAACATATTATGTCATATTATATTACTGTAATTCAAATCCGTAGGGCGTTTGTGCACTACAAGGAATTTTACTGTCCGGCATTCCGATTTTTTACGGTCCGGTATGGCACGCCATTAATCTAAATACTAGCTTGTGCACTATACGTAATTTTACTGTCCGACATTTCACTTTTCCCTATTTCGGATGGTTTTTTGTGTATACGAGTCGCTGTAGGTATAATTGTTTTCGAATGCCCACTTGCTTGGATTTTACTCTTTTTACTGCATATAAGCCAATTGAAAGCAAGCTCTTATTTTACTTTCTTTTAGCTGGCAATGTGATTTGAAAAGTCGGTATTGTTATTTTTATATACATTGACCTACATTGACCTATAATTATTATTATCTAAGTAAGTGTTGGTAAGTTAAAGTTCAAGTGGGAATAGCTTTAGCTCCTCGTCACCGATTAAAATAAATAAGTGAAACACGCATTTTAAATCTCGGAACTTTACTTTTTATTATAACGAAGTAGTTAATATAATATTTCATCTTCTATATTTTTTACTCGTTTCTTGTATAATTATACCGCCAAACTTCCTTGAACTGTACCGCACTGATCCGAGTAAAGACGGACAGGTGCACAGGCCAATTCATCGGTTTTTTCATGCCACACCGGACCGTAAAAAATCGGAATGCCGGACAGTAAAATTCCTTGCAGTGCACAAGCGCCCTTACCCTTTACAATAAAACTCGGTCCGTCATGAATATAATTTCATATATGACAATATCTGACAGTAATTTTAATACAGCTTTTGGGTCATAATATTGCTAATAAAATTTGTACGTGATTTATTTTGGAGAGTTGAGTTTTATTTTTATTTTTTCTAATAGTATCTAAATATATTCGAGGTATCTAAATATGTATGAAATTATGTAAGAGATTCTTCAACTTAAAAAAAATAACTTAGATAAAATAAGAATTAAGTATACGATTATACAAAAGTTACTGCATATAATTATATTGTTTCCAAAACATTTAAGGGGGTAATAGTTTATTTTACGGGATGTAAGGTAAAAGCATCAGTAGATGACCACTTAAGGAGACAGAATATTCTTTTTAAATGTTTGACTTTAATTATCATATGAATTCAGTAAGTTTCTTTTTTTGGAAACCCTGTGAAATGTGTTTTAACATATGAACAAGCATTTCACCACGTACAATGGTCGAATAAACTTAAAAAAAATTCAAAATGTTCTTGTATTAGAAATTTAGTAGTTGACCATCTAAAAACTAGTAGATGACCATATTTTGCATCAGTAGGTGACCACTCAGATGCTACAATTTTAATTGGGTTATTTGTTAAATAAGAAGCAATAAGATGAAAAGATAACGTTTTATTTGAAATATAATAATAATTAGGCCTTTTTAAGCCTATAATTTAAATAAAAACAAGATTCTAAAAGATCCGACAGATGGTTATAAAACAAAAGGACACTGTCAAACACAAAGCGTAAACGTCAAACTTTTTGCCAAATTTATCATATCAAGGAATGTATCTCTGGAACATCATATACATTTCTCGTAGAACTGGTCTTCTTGGGAGCCTCTATATGAGCAACTACTGCATCCCAGGGATAGTCGAGCACATCTTTATGCCATTTTTTGCCATTTTTTGCACCCAGTCGCATATTTTATGCTCCTCTTCTGGTGTAAGGATGGATGTCGGACCCATTTTTCGTTCCATCGGTGACTTCCCTTTTACTTTATTTGTAAGCGTTATTCTTGGTACACCGAACTTTTTTGCAGACGTTCGTATTGGTGTTTTATGAAGACGAACATCGTTCACTGCTGCAAGCATTGCAGCTTCAGTATAATTTAGGAATGCGCCCCTTTTCCCAGGCATCTACAAGATAAAAATTGGTTTTAGTAATAGACCATAGCCATAAATTCGTACCATAAAGTTAGTCAACTACTAAAGAAAATCAATCTATTGTTAAAGTAAATAAAATAGTTTATTTTAATTAATTATTATATGCAGTATATTTAAAAGATACAGAACATAATCAAAAGTTGACCACCATGGTCAATTACTAGAAAATCATAGTCAAACGGTAATTCGGTAATGGACCACCATGGTCAATTACTAGAAAATCACAGTCAAACGGAATCAGTATTGGACCACCCCCACATCTCAATTTTGTCAACAACTCTTTAAATTTTAATTACCCTGTCATTTAAATAAACCATAAACGAATAAAAAACGAAAAACGAAACAAGTCAACACCTTGTTGACTTACCGTCAACAAGGTGACAAAGTTCCTAGTATTCAGCTTCAAACGTTTTCAATCTCTACGAATATTATTACAAAA
>CAJQZM010034997.1:0-28254 GCA_907164665.1 Colias nastes
AAGGCTGTTTTCCAATTACAGAGCATAATGCGACTCAGTGGCGCACAATGCCGAATTATGCTGATGCTTAATTGGAACGTGAAACGCACCAGCAGGTTGCGCTAAGTTCAGTGTTGAAAAAAAAAATATTCATAGAGTTAGCAATAACCTCATTAATGTGTAAATAAAGTGGTATACATAATAATTGGTTGAAAAATATTTACGGTTATTTTAAGTAATTTGGATTTTGATTATTTCATTAACATTTTTTTTCAATGTTTGTACCTTCATCCATACTTATATTTATTTTTTTAACACAATTTGAATTTACTTTGATTATTTCGAAAAAACTACAATGAAACGAAAGCTTTAAAATTTTTTCCAACAATTAATAATTACTAACGATAAATCGATTGCACCCATCAATTCACGCGCATTACTTTTAAGAGTGCTCGATTGTGCGAAGCGTTGCTGTAGTTGGAACATTCAACGTTAAGCATTATGCCGCATAATGCGCTCTAGTGCTGTAATTGGAAAACACGGATCAATATTAACCAGTCTTGCCATATAAACAAAAACAATGCTAAATTCAACTGTCAAGTGTCAAGTGACTACTTTCATATGTCATCCAATGTCATCGATCCCTGCGCGCGCCGCCCATACGTCATCAGACATCAGTTTAGACTTTAGGTTTTATTGAGACTTCAGAAATGGTTTTTCAGTGGTTGGTTACTATCTAGATTATTTGTTATAAATTGAATGACATCAATAAAATACAATACCTATTTTTTTAATTCAGTTCATAATATACAAACTTTCATTATAGCGAACTTCGATACGATTAAGGTACATAATTGGGGAGGTCCAAATACGAAGCAATGGCATTAGTTGAACATGGAAAAATTCTTGAATTTCTTGAATTAGTTGGTCGTCTGAAGGTAAATAAAATATTAATTTATTTTTATCTTTACATTCTTAATAAACTGCTTAATAGTAATATTATGTAGTAGTTAGATTTTTTGGGAAACAATTTGAATACCTATCCTTTACCAGTAGAAAGCTATGTGACATAGCTTTTTTTAATATTTAGTTTACTAGATTATTCAGTTAAACTATTACCATTCCAGCATATTAAAAGAACAGGCTGGGTTCTGTGTGATATAAATGATTGCGAAACCATTGCTGGCCACATGTATAGAATGGGCCTTATGACATTCCTACTAACTGAAGAAAATAATCCAACAAAATTAGACCGATTTAAGTGCCTGCAAATAGGTAAGTTTTCACTTTTATTGCTGCCATTTTTCATCATTTTATTTTGTAGTAAGACATAAGTTTTTAAATTAGTATGATAACTTCATTTCAGCACTTATCCACGATTTAGCAGAATGTATTGTGGGAGACCTTACGCCTCACTGTGGAGTTGCACCTGAAGAGAAACACAGAAGGGAGGAAGAAGCTATGAAACAGATTGCTGAACTCACTGGTATAGCTGGTGATAGGATGTATAATCTCTTTATGGTAAGATCAAAAGTACTGCTGTTTTAATAATTAGGATGTGGTACAGGTCTCATAACGAGTGGCTATTGAATGTCCTAAAAAGGTATTAAAGAATTGAGTAATTATAGAATATGATTTAGTTATTTTTTAACAAACTGCTAAACTGCTTTTAAATTCAGAACTGGACAAATTTAAATGGAATCAGCGAGAGGGCACAGGGCCAGAATCATCAAAAACAGTTCAACCAGTTGAAAGTCTGTAACTTGTTCTGCTCCTTTGTCGGTTGAAAACAAAATTGAATGATTTTTCTCTACATTCATTAACTGTTTAAACTTACCTTGGCATCACATAGTTGCCTAATCATACTTATATTATAAATGCGAAAGTTTGTGAGGATGTGTGTGTGTGTGTGTGTGTTACTCTTTCACGTAAATACTACTGAACCGATTACAATGAAATTTAGCACACATATAGAGAGTAACTTGGATTAACACATAGGATAGGTTTTATCCCAGAAATCCCACGGGAATGGGAATAATGCGGGCTTTTATTTTTGAAAACGTGGGCGAAGCCGCGGGCGGAAAGCTAGTTGATTATAAATGTGATAACTGATTTTTATCAATGTCCTTTAATTTGTTTATCTTGCCCTTGTATGTCTTTGTATATAAATAGAAATTATAAATGTAATTTTAACCTTCAAGAGAACATTGATCAATTTTAAATGTCAAATTACTAATGTTAAACCTTTTTGATAATACAATCATTTTTACATTTTATGATTGGTGATATGAAATTGTGTAAATTTAACCAGACTAAAACTAGATTCTTTGTCTTATCCTATTTCATATAAAACCTTATTTTTACAGGAATATGAAACTCAAAGTTCTCCAGAAGCTAAGTTTGCAAAAGATTTGGACAGATATGATATGATTCTGCAAGCTTTTGAATATGAGAAGAGAGAAAATTCTCCAAAAATATTAGAAGAATTTTTCACTGCAACATATGGAAAGTTTAACCATCCGTTTATTCAAGATTTGGCTAAGGAGCTCTACAAGCAACGTGATGAATTTGCAAAGTATCATTTGGCTAAAGAAACAACTTCTTAATTCTTTTTTTATTGTTTATGTTTATCACTGGGTTAAAAAGTTACCTAGGCCTACTTTATTATAAATAATGTAGGTAATGCATTATAATACATTCATTTCATATATTAATCTAAGAAAAGAAATGAAAATGCAGTGATATATTTTCCAAATACATAATATGGTACTTAAACATATAAATAGGAATAAAAGTATGAATTTTAAGTAGTACAAAGCTTATAAAGCTCAATATGGTATTATTTATCTTTACAATTTAAATTGCAATATTTCACAGGAACTTTTTGAGGCCTACTTTTTTATATAAGTTATTTTTAATGTGTTAGTTTTAAATTTACCTACTCTAAATTTAATTCATATGAATGATCTGTAGCTCTTACTAAATTAATTTAATCTAAATAACTAACATCAAAATCTGTTCAGCACAATATATAATTCTGTCAATATCTACCATCATAATTAATTATGTTTTTAAATTCAAACCTACCTACAGTTTGTGGCCAAATTATTTTAAGCAGTTTAATATTTGTTTATTGTATTAAGTTTAGATTTTTTACCAAGTTATAGTTACTAATTCTCACTACTAATATTGCTATTTATAACCAATAACTTATTTCTATTATTTTATATTCCACATTTAGTATTGTAAAGTTCCATCTACTTTCTTCCGAAATAGATGGGTAATAATCTAATAAATAAAAAACGAAAAGTCGATTTAATAATATATGCGGTAGGATACTTCTGTATTTAGTATATTTCTGTAATTTTCCTAAATATTGAATAATCTGGCCCTACTTCAGTAACATAATATTTTGAAGTGCAATGTTTGTGCTTGTTTAGAATTAGCTATAAGAATATAGATGTATCTTTCATTGGCGTGCAATTAGGTATCTTTGTTTGATTATAAGTGAAAATTGTCAATATTTATGTACATAATTGAGATATTTTAATTCGTGAGTTCAGTTCCTCCACTTACTGATGGCCTCTTTTTTGGGAAACCAGTCCTTAGGCCAGTAGGCATCTGCAAAGAGGGTGTTAAGAAATATCTCTACAAATACATTGATAGACATAGTATTTTGCAAGACATCTGAAAATCTTGAGGGTTTCACAACTCAAACGTGCAAGTATGACATAAGTGCTAATAGAACAGTATTGAATAAAACTATTATTGGGTTTTATTTTTTATTGTACAAAAATGGATGTTAATTATACATACAAATTTATTTAGTATTCAGTCAACTTAAGACTTTAAATGCTAAAATTTTACACATGCATTCTATGTTCACTGTTTATTTTATAATCTATCCTTTTTCTCCCAATACTGTTTCATATTCCCTGCATTAGTGAGATTGAAAATGCGAAAGTTTGGTGTTGTTCATAGCAGGCACAATATCTTAAACATTAATTTGAGATTTATAAGACCTCATTGCTTATTTATCACTTGATTGATTTAAGTTTCAGAAAACACTGAAAATATTTTCAACCATCATTCACATAAATATAGCAGTCAAATATATTAGGGAAATAATAACTTTAATTAACCGGTTGCTTTTGAGAATTTAATTGTTCCTCTTTTCTTCGTTGTTTTTCTCTCATTAGTTCCGCATCTCTGAAATATAAATTCATTTTTAATTTTCTCTTTAACTGACCCTATTCCTCTCTAATGATAATGCAACATTATCATATTTAAAGTTAAGTACATCACTACATAGTATAAAACAAAGTCACTTTCTCTGTCCCTATGTCCCTTTGAATGCTTAAATCTTTAAAACTACGCAACGGATTTTGATGCGGTTTTATTTAATAGATAGAGTGATTCAAGAGGAAGGTTTTAGTATATAATTTATTAGGTTTTAGACAAAGCGGGCGAAGCCGCGGTCAGTAAGCTAGTTTTAAATAAAAATAACAAGCATTTTTAAAATCATTCCTCCTAAAACAATAAATTGCTTTAAAAATTTACGATTTTTTATTCATATAAAATAAAGGGAAGACTCATATCTCTTGGTTTGCATAGTGAAGATGCGTAATTCATAATAATATGTTTCACCGAATCTGTTTAGACAAAGAGTTTTTGTTCAGTCTTGTGTGTCCTACTATGTAAACTATAAGTCAAATTACATAGTGACAGTCGGAAATGCGTACATTTTTCAAACTCTACTTAGGGAGGCATTCATGTTATGCATATAACATAGTAGTGCAATTTAAAATAATGCATATAATATTATATAGATTGAATGCTATTTATGGGTGAAGCCGCCAAAATTCGCGATTTTTCTGTGAGACATTTTTGTCTATTTTTTTGCATAACCTTGTAATCAACTTCTTGTTAATAAAATTAAAGATATCTACATCAAATGTATAACCATTGTAATAATAGATGATAGTCCTATGATAAGATAGTATTATTGTTGCGAAAACTCGTGTTTTAACTAGTTTTATTGATATTACAAAATAAACTTATGCTGCTTTTCGTGTAACGATTTTTTTTGTGTAACAATTTTGTTATCTAATACTGCTGTCAAAAGAGACGAAAACAAAACTGCAAGGTGAATATGGCAACACTTTCGTCGAAAAGATTAAAAAAAAACAAGTCAGCCATTTTGTTACGTCAGGAGGAGGTGTCAAAAGTGCGCGTCGGTGTCGTGAGAGTGATGCAAAATATTTTTGGAATAATATTTCTGAGGTAAGAAACAGTTATTTTATTAACTCTATTCCATATTTGCTATGTAAGATATTCAATGCGTACCTCACGATGGCTGTTAGCCTCTAATTGTAGTTATTAGGCGAGATATAACCTAAAATTGTTGCAAAGATTTTGCTTTTGTATCACACTTGTGATACGTTTCGTGTTACTTTTTTGTTGCTTTTGTGTTATCGTTACACGAAAGTTAGTGAAACGTGACAAGTTGGATAACTAAAGCCGTATTCATATCAGATAGTTTTTCGAATAGTCTTTTTAAAACTCGCACGGTTATCAACATTAAATTTAAACGGACACTCACCCAAAAATGGAAAACACGGTAAAATTCCCGTTTTTAATCAATTTAGTTTTTCGAAATTTATGTATGTGAAGGTGATCATATTGTGTGTAGGGATTGCAAACCGGATTGATTTTCAATCCGGGCGGTCTAGTGTTATTGACGAAAAGAGTTGAATGAAACCTACATATAATGAAAAAAATTCCTACTTTTAGATTTCTAGCTCATAACATAATATTGTTTTTTTTTATAAAAAAATTGCGTTGAAAGAATTATTTCAATACGACAGTTAGAATATAGAATTTTTAAATGAGCGCGGGTACTCGCTGCCCGGTGAATGTCCGAACGACGCGTTTGTACCGGACGAAGAAAAAATTACGTCAGACTTCCCAGCTATTTGATACTGTGGCGGACGGGTGCGGGCCGCGATATTTAAGACGAACTTCAACTGGCTGAAAAATCATAACTACTCAATATTTTTGAATGAAACAAAATCTAGTGTATTTGTATACCTACAGGCTGTACTGTAACAGTACTTCCAAACTGATTTGCGTACCCTTTCACTATTCTCATTTTCCAAACATGCCATATAAACTGTCAGAAACCGCACCATTGTGCAGCATGTGTGAGAACGGCCTAAAATTTGTCAAACGTGTGTAATTTTAGATTTTAGCATTAGACTTCTGCTTGCTGTTGCTTAATTTTTTTTTTTTTTCAGACAATGCCGCTTACTACAGCAGAACGCCAAAAAAGGTACAGAGAAAAATTAAAAAATGCCAACCCAGAAAAATTTCAAGAATTGAAGCTAAAAAATAATCAAAGATCATTAGAAAGATAAAGTTTTTTATTTTCAAAACCATATTTTTATTGCTCCTTCAACCCTGCAGCCTTGATCCTATCTAAAAGCCAATTCAATCTAATATTAAAAGATTCCTTGCAATCGTACTATTTTTGTAAATTAGGTTATTTCAGTAACCATAATGAAACAGGCTTTACCAAAAAATGCGTTACTTTTGCGTTACATTTTGTGTAACAATAACACAAAATATTTTGTGTTGCTTTTGTGAAACAATCGCGAATTTTGGCGGCCTCGCCCTTATATTATGTTGTCTATGTCTCTATTTTTCAAATTTATAGTATACCTACTTCTTATTGTATTTTAAATATTCCAACATGATAGTTTAAAAATTAATATCATCATATTATTGCAATGGTGTAATAGGTAAGTTTCTTTATCATTATTTCATAATAATGATGTGATAATACTTAATGTTACAAAATAGATTGTTGCTCAAAGATACATTTTTTTGTTAATTATACCTGTGTTTTCTTTCACTTAAAGACATTCCAGTCTTTTCATTAGCATTTTTCTTCTTTTGCATTTCCTGCTGTTTTTTCTGGTTTTTAGCACGAGCCAAATCTCTTTGATTACCTCCTGGAAATAAAATATAAAGATAAGAAATATAAATTGTACCTTTTAATAACTACGTGCCTAATAGTACGAGATCCCACTGCGGATTGTGCAATTAGTGCGCTCATAAGCTACTGACCAAAAAACAAAGGTGATGGTCCAAAAAAAACCCAGAGTCGATTTAGACAAATTGGGTAACAATGGCTTTATTATATTACACAATTTACCCCACCGAAAAATTAATGCCCATATCCATGGGGTATGAGAGTTATAGGCTAACAAAGTATATATGAAAAAATCATGAGTAACTTGTTATTTTTACCAGTTTTTACAACAGCAGTATACTATTAAACCATCCATCAGCCGAAGGACGTCCACTGCTGGACATAGGCCTCCCCCAAGGTTTTCCACCGCGATCGGTCCTGTGCCACCCGTATCCAGCGGCTACCCGCGACCTTCACCAGATCGTCGGTCCACCTTGTGAGGGGCCTACCAACACTACGTCCTCCGATTCGCGGCCGCCATTCGAGGACCTTTCCGCCCCAACGGAAAAAAAAAAAAAAAAAGCCGCTGGATGCGGGTGGCACGTCAGGACCTATCGCAGTGGAAAACCTTGGGGGAGGCCAATGTCCAGCAGTGGACGTCCTTCGGCTGATGGATGGATTAATAGTATCTATACTGCTGTTGTAAAAAATGGTAAAAATAACAAGTTACTCATGATTTTTCCATATATACATACTTTGTTAGCCTATAACTCTCATACCCCATGGATATGGGCATTAATTTTTCGGTGGGGTAAATTGTGCAATATAATAAAGCCATTGATACCCAATTTGTCTAAATCGACTCTGGGTTTTTGGTCCATACATTTTTGGACCATCACCTTTGGAGAATATATTTAGACCAGGTTGACAGTGAAAATTTGACCGCAAATATTTTTAATTTTTCGAAAAAAAAATTATTCACTTGTTATTTATTTAGAATGCAGTCTATATCACGGCAATTTTTTTTTTTCAAGATTCTAAAAAATCACAGTTGGCGTTTTCACCTGCCTACAACCTCTGCACAGCCTATTATATGTCCATTTATACATTCATAACATACATTTATGAATCATATATGAAACTTAGGCGAATTATTTAAGTGAACCTTCTTTAGGCACGTTGAGACTTGAGAGTAACATTAATTCAAGGTCGCATCATGGCAATACTGTCACGTCATGGAGTAAGGCTACGATTTTGATACTTATCTTTGAATCTTGCTAAAGAAGTTTCACTTCTGAGACGTGTGCTCAACACACACTCTTTTTACTATTAATTTTATCATAAATGGGTACCCAATTAAATCCGGTGGCAACAACTTTACGAACACTTCCAAAGAACACAGGACCTTATACCGCTTGCAGCCAAATTTTGACGAGACAACCTGGTCGATATATTATTATATTCTCATAATAATTATTATAAATAAACATAGAAATGTGGTTTTAAGTAAATAACCTATGAGCGCACTAATCCTGCAGTGGGATCCTAGACTATAAGCTCGACTGAATATAATTTATTGAATTGAATATCTTATCAATAAAGCTATATTAACGGGTTCTGACATAAAATGATAAACAATAAACATAAACAAACTTCCATGATAAAAAAACGCTTTACATAATAATGCGTCGTGGGTAATTTTGTCCGAATCGTGTTGTCATAAGCGTGACCGAGTGTCGCCTACTCAGAAAGAACTACATTCTAGAACAATCGATGAAATTTGACCATGACTAACAATATCATAAGAAATAAAAGCTGTATTTAAACACCAAGTATACCTGATACGTAAATTAGAGATAGTTCACATAATGTATCGGATTTATACTCACGGGTCATCGTGGCTTTTTGTTCCCTGCCCACTCAATATTATAGTAAAAATATGCAAAATTATAAACTTAATACGGACGATACGCTAGTCCGGCCGAAACCTAGGACAACGCACCGCCCTCCTTTATCCAATATAAAAGGAAATTTCAAAACAACTAAAGAGAATAACGTCGCTATATTAAAGCGCACCCCTTCGGTCAACAGCTGGCCATATTAATTGACCATAAACAATTACACAGATAATTATAAAAACCCTAAAGATAAAAAATGAAACGAATAGTTTATTTTAACATTATTATTTTTATAAACAATATTTTATCAATAAGTTCATTTAATAATTGGAATAAGAATTTAATTTATTTATTATCTAGTGAATTCTTCCTCTTTCTTATTTTCATAGAACATTCGCATAATATAAATAGCAAAAATTAATTTAATGTCAGAATCCAACCTTTAAAAAAAACAGCTGTGGTTTACTTTATCTAGATATGTTATTAAATTACAACAATATTTCTTTAGATAGGATCAAAATAATTTTTGGTAGAATTATTCCTTGCCGCGTTTTCATCAGCAAGAAATGTCCGACAGTCTGTCCGACAGCAGCTTGCAAGTCTAAACCAGCACTTGCTACATGGTTTAGACTTGCGCAAGAAATGTCCGACAGTCTGTCTGCCAGCAGCTTGCAAGTCTACTTGCAGGTGGAAACGCGGAATTACACTTGCAAGCTACTGTCAGACAGACTGTCGGACATTTTTTGCGGAAGTTTTCTTGCAGATGGACAGGCGGCCTTAGTCCTTACCACATTATTACACTTTTTTGAATATTTGGTACTCTAAAGCACAGCTCTAAAGGATAAATATTTTAATAGTTAAGTCAAGCATAATGGATTATGGAGCTGACAACACTTTCAAACTTAGTTTTCAAAAGTCAAATAAAAATGTCTATGCTTATTGCTTGCAGAATGCAGATACTATATTAGGTACTTGCTCTGTGGCAGATGCAAATTAAAAAAGCAAGTAGCAACAAGAAACATTACAAAACTGTCAAAATGTCGGTCAACCAAATGCATCTCGCTAATATTGATACGAAAAAAAATGATAAAAATTTAAAACCTTTATTTCCTAAACAAGCGGAGTGCTCTTATGTGTCCTGCTATTGGTATGTATTTTTTTTATTCAGTATTTCCGATGTTTAAACATAAAAAAAAATATTTTATTTGTTATTGCGGCATTGCAGTGAAGAAAATGTTTGGAAGCTTTGTCAAGATGTATCAGTAAGAGTCCCTGAAGAATTGGATAGATGCTTTGTTGTTTTTATTTCCAACCCTTGCCGCACCGTCCCCTTGTGGAAACAAAGGGCTGGGCGCGAAGAGGATCGTCTCGTCATATGGGTGTGCACAAAGCTATTTTACTAATTAACAATTCCTTGAATTATTCAATTTGCCTTCAAAATAATAGTTAACTTTTTATATTTTATTATTTATGAACGTTTTGAAATACTATTACTAACTCCAAAATTTTAATTACAGGATTATCATGTTATATTCTTATATTCCATTGATTCAAAAACATGCCTTGTGTATGATTTAGATTCAGAGCTTCCATTCCCAACATTCTTCCACAAATATGTCACAGAAACCTTCCGTACTGACCAAGTACTTAAATCTGATTTTCACAGGTAATTATAGTACAAAATTCAATTATATTCTTTGTAATTTTTCACTTATTACTGAGTTAATAATTGTTACTGTAGCCTGTTTTTTATATAGTCATATAAGTATGTAATAGGTTTTTTTTATATAACATGTATGTTACAAAAATAATTTAAATATTTAATAATAGAAGTTTTTTTAATGAGCTAAAACAATTCCAATTTACTAGGTTCTTTAGAGTGGTGGGAGCAAAAAGCTTTTTGCAACATTTCTCTTCGGACAGACGTCACATGAAGCGACCAGATGGATCTTGGATTAAACCTCCACCACCATATTCTGCTATAAGCACCTCAGGTAATAAAGTTCATATTGCATACATTATTTTTTTATTGTATTTTGTGTAGCTTTAATACCTTAAAATGAGTTTGGTTGTAGGCAATTATACTGTTAAAATAAGGTTTTTTAAAGTTACAAAACAATATTAAAATTTCTGTTTTACCATTTGATATATTGCAATAACAATAAAGTATTTATCCATAATTCTATATCAGTTATTCTTTTTAAATAGGCATTTATTTAATTTCCTTATATCAGTTTTTTAATAAGACTTACAGTTATGATTTTACTAGCTGTGCTCTGCGGTTTCACCCGCATTGCTCTGCTCCTGTTGGTCTTAGCATGATGATATATAGCCTATAGCCTTTCTCAATAAATGGGCTATCTAACACCGAAACAAACAAACAAACTCTTCAGCTTTATAATATTAGTATAGATAGCTTCATCAACTTTTACACAACTTGTGATACTTGTGCCAAATATAATTTCATATACAATTTGTTTGTATAGCACAAATATACCTTCACTTGAATACTATTTTCAGCATCTGCACACAATTTAGATGAGTACATTAACATGGACGCAGACACTGGCCCAGGACAGGTTTTCAATCTCACAGATTTTGTACAACGATTCTATAAGATAGACAAGTGAAAGTCCAAATAATATGTTAGATAGATAAATATTATTTATAAGCAAATATTTTGTTGCTTGTTTTGTTGATTATGTTTTAATAATCCTTAATTTTTTTTTTTTTTTCCTAAAATGTTAACATATTTATGTTGAAGTATTAATGGAAGTTTGAACTTAGTTGGGCTTAAACTGCTTTGATAATATTGAATGTTGAATTTGATATTATATATTATAAAATATAAATCTAATACTTATAGTATTTTGGAAGTTTTGACAAATAAAAATTCAAACATTTATTGATAATTTCATATTGTTACATTTTTCTATACTTTTTATTGTTATTTTATTCTACGAATATAATATATAGACTAATTTTACAAAGCTCCAAAATGTATATTTTCATTGAATAATCAAGTGATTTTTACAAGTAATAGCACCGATACTTAAATATTTTAATATTCACACCCTCAATATGTGATTTTACGCACAATCACTTATTTTTACAGTAAATATGTACTTGTATAAGGCCAGTAAAATTTATATGTAGAAGTCTTATTATGACTCAAGTTAGCGTTATATAATTATATCTTTCAAAAGTTAAAAAAAAATATTTGTTATTGCATTTTTCATGTGAGTTATAAGCAAAATATCCTACATATATATTAAAATGTTATATTAAATCATTTTTGCTCTGTTGTTAAAGTTGAAAATAAATCGCAATTTCTCTTTAATAATAGTACAAGATAAATATGAATCATTATAAAGCCTGAGCCTTATGTCGGACGGCTGTGGTAGCCCATTTATATACAAACATTAGAAGTACTAATTCGATAAATTTGTAAAATATAAGCTACGTTAATATATTTGATGCATTAAGTGGAAAAGACTAAGAAACAGAGAGACCTCTAATTTGAATCGACATCCGATTTTCTAAGGACACATAATATTATAGTATGTTTATATATTCACAAACTAAGGAAAGTTTGTGTTCTGTCAAGGAAGAGTCAACTAAAATGCTTATTTTAAAATAAAAATACTGTAACTATACATGTGGTATACAATAACCCAAGGTTCATGAACCTTAAAATTTGTGTCGCATGTTACTCATTAATTTGTTGGTAATTGCTATCCATACTAATATTATAAATGCGAAAGTAACTCTGTCTGTCTGTCTGTCTGTTACTCAATCACGCCTAAACTACTGAACCAATTTCCATGAAATTTGGTATGGAGATATTTTGATACCCGAGAAAGGACATAGGCTACTTTTTACCCCGGGAAAATGACGAATTCCCATTTTACCAAAGCAACCAAGATAGATATAAGGCTTTTTCCGCGTGGATTTTTTCCGCAATTCTGTAACACATGGAAGCGGTGCGAATTATTTTCGCGCAACCTTTTCTGTAGTATGAAGTTAGTATGAATATTATGTCCGCTCTGCAGAAAAAACCGCCCGTTTTGATCAATCGTGCAACGACGCTATCGAGAAGATCCATTCATTTTAATACGCTTTTATTAGCTTCAGCTGTATGTTTGCATGTAACCGACTCCTATAGACTCGATTTTGACCCATTTTAAATTTTTACACTTATCAAGAATTCAACTGACAAAAATCGCGCGAATTTTGATTGCGCAATTTAAATCGCAAGAATAAAATCCGCGCGGTGAAATATGCGGACACAGCCTAAGAAAGAAAACAATATTTTGACGGCTGTGATGGCATAGATTCTGTCAAAACCGTCAAAACACATTATAATCATAAATTTTAATGTGATTATAATTTTGATGTATAAACCTACCAAATAGAATAGTATCCAGTTCACATCACTTTATATGAGAAGCAGATACTTCAATTTAGGAGGTTTTACACAATCGTTTATTTCAAACGTAAACAAAGTTTTGGCATGTATTAATCACAGAACATATATATTCTGGGTATTAATTTCTATGACATTTATTGTGAAAATAATATTTATTCTTGAAAGCATTTTTGGTGTAATCAGGTTTAGACCTGTAAAAAGAAGTATACGCTAATATGCCTGGAAAACGTAGATCTAATCTAGCGCGTAGTTCTAGCAGAGCTCGAGCTGCGAAAATAGCTAGAAGCCAAGAGTCCGAAGAACAGACCCAAACCCGTTTGGCTTTAGATACTGAGAGCCATAGGGCTCACAGAGCTTTTGAGACTGAAGAGCAGAGTCAAATACGACGTATTTTAGATGCTGAGCGCCATAGGGCTCATAGAGCTTTTGAGACTGAAGTTCAGAGTGAAACGCGTAGATATTTAGATGCTGAGCGTCACGCAACTCAAAGAGCCGCTGAAACTGAAGATGAAAGACAGGCACGAAGACTTTTAGATGCTGAGCGACATGCATCACTAATTGTGTCAGAGTCCCATGATGAATCACAAAGACGGCGTACTTTGAACGCTGAACGTCAGGCACAAAGAAGAACTGCTTTTACACGTAATACATGGGATGCATTTCAAGACGCAGCTTTTGATTATGACCCTATGATTGATTACATTAATCATCGATTAGTTCTCATTGGTCGGATGGATAAAAAGTGCACACATTGTGAAGCACTAAAATGGAAAGACGAAACTCCCGGCATGTGTTGTTCTGGTGGTAAAGTATCACTCCCATTACTTGAAGAGCCAGAAGAACCTCTAAAATCTTTTTTTTTATATGACAACAATGAATCACGGCGATTTTTGAGCCGTATAAGAAAATATAATTCGTGTTTCCAAATGACATCTTTCGGAGTAGACAATGAAGTTGTTATGCCTGGATTTTCACCTACTTTTACAATTCAAGGACAGATTTATCACAGGATTGGCTCTTTATTGCCTACAAATGATCAGCCGAAATTCTTGCAGATTTATTTCATGAGTGACGAAAATTGTGAGGTCGACCGCAGGTGCCAAAACATTGAAGGAGTTGTAAGGGATACTGTTTTGAAAATTCAAAGAATGCTGCACAATCACAACCACCTCATTAACACTTTCAAAACAGCATTAGAAAGAATGTCAGGCGAAGATTATAAGTTAATATTGCACCCTGACCGTACGCCAAGTGGGGAACATGAGAGAAGATATAACGCACCATTAATCAATGAAATTGCAGCCGTGGTCTCTGGTGAGCAGTTTGCTTCCCGTGATATTATTTTACACACGCGTAATGACTCATTATCCCGGGTACCAGACACACACAAATACTACGACGCTTTACAATATCCGTTGATATTTAGCAAAGGCGAAGAGGGATATCACTTTCAAATACCCCAAATCAATCCTGTGACTGGCTTACCGTTACCAAATAAAAAAGTGTCCTGTATGGATTTCTATGCGTTCCAAATGATGATTAGGGAAAATCATTTTAATACAATTTCACGGTGCAGACAACTAGCCAATCAGTTTTTTGTTGATATGTACGTCAAAGTAGAAAGTGAGAGATTGCGATACATATCACTCAATCAAAAAAAATTAAGAGCAGAAAACTATATACACTTGCAGGACGCAGTGGCCAGTGACGGCAATGTAAATGCAAATGACTTGGGTAAAATGGTTATTTTACCTTCTTCTTTTATAAATAGCCCTAGATATTTACACGAGTATACCCAAGATGCGTTTGCGTATGTACGCACGTATGGACGGCCAGACCTATTTGTTACATTCACATGTAACCCAAGTTGGCCGGAAATAGTTGAAGAGTTATTGCCGGGACAAAGTGCGATAGACAGACATGATATTGTGGCGAGGGTTTTTAGACTCAAAGTTAAAAAGCTGATGACTGTTATTACCAAGGGGAAAATATTTGGGGAAGTATTATGTTTCATGTATTCCATAGAATGGCAAAAGCGCGGTTTGCCACACGTGCATATTTTAGTGTGGTTGAAAGATAAGTTAAGACCTGACCAAATACAACTTTATTCACTTGACAAATAAATTTAAAAATTACATTACATAGTCTAGGAAATTATCATATTGAACATAAAATTTACTTAGAAAACATATTTATTTACATTACTTAAGCAATTTGTGCAATACGCTCGCTCTATACTACTGTAATATATAGATACTCTACGCAGTAACTTATCTTCTACTTATGATATTGTATTAACCTAATCTAACCTAACCTATGACTATCACACTTAGTATGTATGGCCTCATCCCATCTCGGCACAATTCAAATATACGTACATAAAAGTACAGCTCAGGTTTTTTCATACTACTGTTAAAAAAAACTATCTAATGCTGACGAAGTCGCGGGTAAAAGCTAGTATTAGTATAAGATTTAAAATTTATTATAATTCAATATTAATGATACTTTTTAATCATGATATACTTTATTATATGTTATCAACCAAATGTATTGCGTTAATTGCTATTTTAGAAAAAAATCCATATAACTTGCCTATAAAGTGCTCCTAAGCAGAAAATTCGGGATGGATGATATAATTTCTTCTGCATTGGACGATAGACAAAAAGATTTTATTTATTATATGTTTGACATTTTTGCCAAGGCTAAATAATTTGCGATTTTTTTAGTAGGTACCTAACTATTGCTTTTTTTTCTTTATTATGGGCAAGTTGTAAAAATTGCTTATTTAAAATAAAAACCAAAAAAACACAATATTCTTGTGCTTTAAATACATATAATAATAAAATTATTATTAATCAAAACATTACAAATATCGTTAAAATTTGTATCTAGAGTGGTTTGCTTTGCATGCTTCTGCGAGTTTTATATACTACCTACTTAACGAGATATTATTATATTATAGCCTTAGTAAGTAAAAATTATAACAAAATATAATTAACTAATTTATAAAATACGGACATTGCGTTTTTTGGTTAAATTGTAATTGTAATACACGTCTAAATTTTTACTTGGTTCATGTTCGTGTCGTTGGTAATTTTCGATACTTATCACTTTGCGTGTGAATAATAGGTAAGCGAGCAATGGCTGTTTAACTCTCATTAAATAATTACGCTTTAAAAGTAAAGATTGGTAGATTTTTATATCGATCGCCCCAATTCTTATACACCATTGTATTATGGATTGTTTAATGTTTGTTGCGGTTTACTTAAATAATCCATACTAATATTATAAATGCGAAAGTAACTCTGTCTGTCTGTCTGTCTGTTACTCAATCACGCCTTAACTACTGAACCAATTTGCATGAAATTTGGTATAGAGATATTTTGATACCCGAGAAAGGACATAGGATAGGTTTTATCCCGGAAATCCTACGGGAACGGGTTTTTCTTCGAAAACGCGGGCGAAGCCGCGGGCGGAAAGCTAGTATATTCTATAACGTTAATAATATTGTGTAACCGTTTTAAATTTATTTGATTTATGTTTTGAGTGATAAAATTAAATGTTAAATAACTTGTAGTGTATAATGATATTATTATGATCGCGTGGTAGCTTTTGTATGTTGTTCAGGTTCGAACTGCAAGTATACGATATCAGAAAGGATGCAATTATATATTTTAGTGTAATGTAATGTTATCACTTCGCAGGGCAGTTCTGCAAGCAGAAGCTAAAAAAGTGGCAACATTGAACTAAATAAAATTGCAAATAAAACAGGCCTTTCGGAATTCGGATGCTTGTAGCTCGTATTTAAATCTATTTAATAATTTTGTATCGACTTTTATACACTCTTTTTATCCTTCCCTAGCACCCTTAGCGTTATAAATATCTTGAAATTATATTATATACCTACGTTTATCGCCATAAGTTATTAACTTGATACATATAAATTTAATATTATGTAAGAGCTTAATGATCTGATGTATTTCAATTCTAAAGCTTTTGAATTTTAAATAATAGCCAAAATTTAATAACTTTAATGTACAAATTTATTTACATTTTATCCAAATAAACAAGGTTTATTGTAGTTATTATTAAATATAGTACGATTTTTTAAAATTCTTAAGCAGTTTTATAATAATGGTTATAAGATATTATTATTCTTACACATTTATAACACAGTTTCAAAAGTAACGATACAATAATACTGTTAAAAACATAGATTTTCTAATAAAGTACGTATAATAATTTCCTTTTTATAAAAGCACCAATATTGATAATTTTACTAATAGCATTGAGTCTGCATTTATCTTATTTATTATAAAGTATTTCTACTCGTGATTAGCGTTATATTTTCGAATTTATGTACTAGTCATTATACTGAAAGTTAAGTTTAAGCCATACACGTGACCATAAACAAATGTAGTCCTAAGATCTAGTCATCGATTCTTCTATTTCTACTCTTATGACGACTATCGTAGTGGAATTCTTTATTCGGGCGTGGCTGGATTCGAAATGGGACCAAGAATTGAGCATGTATGAACACAGTATCGAGATCGATGATAATAATTGAAGGGCTGTGTCGTCCCACTGGTTACGCCTTCCAATCACCTTACTATTAGTATTACACACTCAATCGATACCTTCCTTCTACGCCTTTAAAGTTTTATCTATCGACTGACAAGCCTGAGTGATAATGTGCTTGTGCTTTTAATGTACGAAGTTACATGTTTTGTTTTTTTAAGAATTATAATGCTAAAATAAAAAACGATTATAATGCAACAGTTGTTTTATTTACACCTTTCTACTTAATTATAATTTTTAGGACTAGATTTGAAAGTTAAAAGTTTTTTTAACATCCTTGGCCTTTTATAAAATTTTGCTATGACATCTATCTGAAGCTGTTGCATATTGCAGGTCTGGTTATCTAGTTAAAATTTCAGCTCCATCTTCAGTTATTAATATTGTGTGTTCGCATTGGGCTGTTCTGGAACCATCTTCAGTTATAATGGTCCAACCGTCGTCCAATATATATGTATTTTCCCGACCGTGCGATAAAACGGGTTCAATCGTGAAGGTCATACCAGGTTGCATGAGACCGGGATATCTGTTCACTACAAAGTTCGATAATTAGTAAGTAAATTAAAATATAATGTTTTGCTTCCGTTCACCATGACAACAAATGTATTGCTTTAATTTGCTTAGTCATTCTACCAGATAGGTATTACATGCCGTTAATGGAAGTAGGTCAACCTTTAACTAAGTAGGTAAATACTGTTCAAATTTCTGAGTTACGTTTTGTATGTTTTAGTCATGCAACACTTGGTGAATAGTTCTGCAATTGATTATTACTATTTGTGTGGAAATTGGAATGCCATACTTAATAACTCAGCCCCCGGAATCACAGACACAATAAAAAATCTATTGTGTCGTGGACCGATCGGGCCGCTGGGGGCTCAATGGGTTAAGAAAATTTTAAACTGAAAAGTTCGGTTAAATTTATGCCATTAGTTATAAAGTTAGAAATAAAATAAATATTCTACTACTTAGGTATTCAACAAAAATCAAACATATACTTACAAATATGAAAGATATCTGGCGGACCGTGGAAGTATTTACCAATCCCATGGCCAGCAAAAGCTGGTAACACTGTCAGGCCCTTTCTTTTTGCATGTCTAAATATCCTTGACCCTATGTCGCAGAACGGCACGTCAGGCCCGCATAACTTTATTGCCTGTAGACATAAGATATTATTTATAATTTTATAGGGTAGTTATATGACTTTAGTCACGATATTTTAAAATATATGTTTTATCTGTGCCAATTTTTACAGAAATTTCAATTCATACATTTGCCATGATCATGAGCCATCGAAACTTACGCGGTTATGAAAATTTAATAGGATGATGGATGAATTGATAAATTTTTACGAGTGTTTTTAATATCGTGAGGATTTAATCACGCCCGCAGGTGAGCCTGTTGCGGATAACTATTGTTGCTTTTCCTGTTATCCAGGATATTGCCCTACATCCCGCGAGCACATATTTCAGTGTACATATTTCAATGCGTAGAATGCTACGCATTGAACTATGTACTCGCATGAAAAGGGCACTTGCGGATGCTATGCGTGCGGGGCAATCCCGCGTGTGTAATTAATTTTTCAAAATATTAAAAACGCCTTAATTCATGATTCAAAATTATGCATTAGCATAATATTATAGATTAAAGTTACTTGTTCTCGTGATAGTGATTTATACACAACTTTACAAAGCAAGAATTAAGCATACTCATTGATTCAAAAACTTACTTCGAAAAGACATTCTTCAGTTACTGCAACTAGTTCTTGGCCTTTATCATCAACATCACCAACTAAAAATGTTTTAGAGCAATCACCATGGTAGCCTTCAAAGAACACCTGCAATTATACATTACTACGATAATAATCAAATATGTTTTTAAGTAGACATGTTGTACATGCTCCAAAATGGTGATATAAAAGTCAGGTAATTCTGACTTGTGTCGGGAAGCAAATTGTAATCTGCATTATGCATACTCATGCATTTCACTCGAAAGGGCGCGACTTATAAGGCGTTTTAAAATACAATATTATTACCTACAATACGTATCTGCAATCTCAACAGTAGATAAGCTTAACCACACACATGTGTGAAGCTTTAAAATAGAAATATTTTAGTAACTACTCAATGACTCAGATTCACTGCATATAACTTTCCAAGGCATGTAAATACCATTAGGCAATTTGATAAAAATCTCAACAGGACAATACTTTTCAAGGATACTCACTGTAATATCAACATTTATAATATCACCATTCTGAAGAGGTCTCAAGTCTGGGATACCATGTACGGCAACATTGTTCACAGATGTGCAAACACTTTTGGGAAAACCTTTATAATGTAACGGTGAAGGATATGCCTCTGCGTTTATTATAAAGTAATGAATTAAGTCATCAACATCATCAGTTGTTACACCTGGCTGAAAACATTAATGTATTTTTACATTTTCTGTTTAAAAAAAAATCGCCAAATGTGTTGCTAAGCGTAGAGCTCGAGAACAGTTTGACTAGGTACTTCGTCTTTTTTTTAAGAACAAGGAAGGTTCTTATGGAGAAAAAACACAGAAATGGGACCGTAGGGCAGAATAGGCTGCTGGGGCAGCTAGTAAATAGTATTTATTTTTAAACAAACATGTTATCAATATACCAACCTGGATAAATGAATGGGCTTTATTTAATATACTTGCTGCTAATTGACAACTCTTCCTCATGCCATTTATTTGTTCCTCATCTTTTATTTCCGGACGTTTAGGTATTGATTTGGGTAGACCACTCACATAGTCTGGTTTAACAATATGCTGGGGTACAAATCTACTAGGTGTTGTTTCCACAGGTAAAACTTTTTCATATACACCAAATCTCTTTCTAAGTCATGAAAAAAGGAAAACATGAAAGTAAATAACATAAATTTTTAATTCAATTTATTGCCAGATGTTAATCTCAGTGAAATTCATATATTGAGTGCAATAAACTTACAATAATTTCTTCTGATATAATGGATTTAATACTCTAGGTACTCTCATCTTTGGGTTTTGACTAAAAGGGTCCAAGTCTGGGATATAATAAAGCGAAATATTTATGGAAATCAATACTTAGGAATTGATCACACTTCTTCTAAATGTAGGAGCTAAAATTATAAATTTATCTCTAATTATGCATCAATCATCAAAGCAATAATTATTATAATACTGTACTTCAATTTATTAGTATAATGATATCGTATCTTACACATGAGTTCTCCAAAATCGTGCCACAGGTTTAATCATCTCCGAAAGTGGCATTATTATGAATTGAATTATATTATTTCGTAGGATGTAATTTTATAACAGCATTGTTTATCTGCAATTTTAACAGTATTGAAAATAAAAGCTCTCATCACGTGGAATAATTGCATATTAGTATATACCTAATAAAATTGTGCAGTCTGCAGAATATGTACCTAGTTTAAAGTTTTTTATGTACGTAAGTCAGATTTTATTTTAAATTTTTATAATTCTAATAAAATTTTTGATAATATTTTCATTCCGTTCTGTGAAGTGTGATCTGACAATTTATGAAGTGTCAAAAGTCATTTGTCAAATGTCAAAATATTGTATTCGTTTTCTTGATAGGGCAATGAGCTAAGTCTTTTTGCCTAATATTATCAGAAACTAGCTGTGCCCAGCAGTTTTACCCGTATTGCTCCGCTTCTATTGGTCCTAGCGTGATGATATACATATATCTAGACTATAATTATGTTGACCTGTTACTAATATTTATGCCAAATTTGAAGTGAAGCCACGCACCGTGTACATTTTGAGTTTAGTCCGGACATACGTTATAGTATTTGTATTCTCTTTGTCTTTGCCGGACATAGGTACGTATTATCGAAGCCAAATATATCGATTGTAGATAAATAGGGCTCTAGTATTCTGATAAAACCCCAGTTAAAATAATATTGAATGCAGTTTTTACTTTCCTTATGTTATTCGGATAATTATTATACATAATGTATTCTCCATATTTAGAAGAAATAAGTACTATACTAATTGCATTACTACTTATTTTGGTTTAAATGTGTGTGTTTGACGACAGTGGTTTTCATACTAATTATGACAGCACTTTTACATAATATTTGTTTTTATTGTTCTGCTAAGTGTTATTTTATCAACTACAAACTAGCTACAAACCACCTACAAACATACTTCGTACCACCAGCCAGCTACCTTCTATGTTTTTAATATCTGTCGAGGAATATGAAATTTTAGGAATCTTTGATAATTTTTACTAATTATTTCCAATAGATTAATTTTTTAGGAAATGTTCCATAAAAAATTCACTTGGTTCATTATTTATGGTCATATTTTGAAGCTGTTATTGTTAAACTGTGGTTAAACTCTTGAATCTTTGGCTTTCGCGTTTGTTTACAAGTTTGAAGTTTCTTGGTTTCTTGTTGTCAAGTGTTGATATACCATAAACCGTACGGCAAAAAATAAGTTTACTTAATATTCACTACAATAAAATCATATAAAATTAAATCTTTTACACCTACCTGGTGTCTTGTTTCATATCAAAATGTCTCAAAGTAAGTTCATCAATTTTACACACATTTTTAATTTGATACTTGATTGCTCCTTATTTACTTAAAATTTATTACAGACTCGGAGAAGCCCGTAGTAACTCAAGATGTTTCGGATCCGACGGGTCCTGCAGCACGAAAAGGAGTTCTGATATCGTTTAGAACCGGCAAGACAATGGAAATACCAGAAAAAGATATAGTAAGTTGAGAAACTTAACCTCTATGTTTTGTATACACGAGTTTGGAGCAATTTTAATTCAAGTTTTAATTTCGCTAGTTGGGAAGATGCCGGTTTGTTGGCGAATTTGAAAAACTTAATCGCATTGGAGAGGGAACTTATGGCATTGTATGTGAGTAGCTCTTTGAATACCTATTGTAACTGTTTCTTGGAATATCTTCATGAATATATTTAAATGTATATGTGTTATAACATCATAATATGTACCAAATTCTTCACTTTAATGTTAAATATAATTGTCTAGTATCAATCCAAATGTTAACATGTGAGAAGTGCATTGATACATATTAAAATCAGTATACTAAATAAAAGTGTATTTTTTTTCTAATCTTTCATTGTGGATGTACAATACAGATAGAGCCAAAGACAAAATGAATGGAAATATTGTGGCACTAAAGAAAGTGCGCATGGACGTTGAAAAGGATGGCTTGCCCTTGAGTGGTCTCAGGGAAATACAAGTATTGATGGCATGTCGCCATGAGAATATTGTTCAATTGAAAGAGGTTCTTGTTGGAAGGTCCCTAGAAAGGTATATTACACAATATGCTTTTGCTTTATGGACACTATGATAGGTAACTGTATTAATGCATGTAAAGTATCTAAATACAATGATTACTAGGTATATATAAGTTAATATTGGCGAAGATAATTCTGTGGTAATCTTGAACAATTCTTACAATTAAATTGACAAAATTTTAAATAGATATCATTAGTTCATAACAAAAGTAATTTGAATTGATTAAAATTATTTATTTGGTTGATTGAAATAATTAACAAATTTATTTTTTATTAAACTCCTCAACCATGAAATTATATGCTTTGCATTGGTATTTATTTAAAATCACTAAAATAGACAAAAAACACAAAATTAATACTTTATTATATTTTCAGCATATTCCTCTCAATGGAGTACTGTGAGCAGGATCTAGCGTCCCTCCTTGATAACATGTCATCACCATTTACTGAATCTCAAGTGAAATGTTTAATGTTACAAGTACTGAAGGGTCTGAAATACTTGCATTCAAACTTTATTGTGCACAGAGACTTGAAAGTGTCCAACCTTCTTCTTACTGATAAGGGATGTGTGAAAATTGGTGAGTAATAAATATATTAATTAATTTTGCTTCATACCAACTGCTATTGAGGAACCAAAATATTATATTTTGCAGTGTGTACCTTTTGATGTAGAATCTTTTAAAACTTAAACTACAATTTGTAAATGTACTTTAAATTTCATTTCATTACAAAATTTTCTTCTTTTTCTGTTTGTTTTGCTGAGCAGCATTTATTAAAATTTAAATATAAATTAATAGCTGATATTCTAATTATTGTAAAAGGTGAAGATGTCATCAATTATGAAAATATTTTTATTTATAATACATAATATACCACTACCATGTGAATATCATATAATAAATCATACAAAAATACAAAAAAAAGTTTTTCTGTGCACCAAGCCAATAACTACATATTTGAAAAAAAAATCTTTACACACAAAAATACTAAACAATATAAAAATATGTTGTGAATTTAACCTTAACTTTTAACAAGGGTAGGTAGATAAACTTTCGTGACGAGCCAAATTAGTGTCCTCGCTGGGTGTGAGTATTATAGCAATATTTTGAATGTTAAAATAAAAATAAATTGTAAATGCAAATAGTCTAGTAAACGAAATAAGTTTTTATTTTATGTTCAACGGTTTTGTGATTTCGTAATAGGTACTAGTCCTTACCTTTCTCTTTTATATAATACTCGAACTGAAATAATTTTTCACGCAAACAAATAAACAAACTTTTCAGCTTTATAATATTAGTATAGATGTAGAATATATAGTACCTATATTTTTATATGGTTATGTTCTATTTTTTTATAGCCGATTTCGGTCTAGCCCGTTGGCTAGGTGCTCCCGCTCGTTGCGCGACACCACGCGTAGTGACCCTCTGGTATAGGGCTCCTGAACTCTTGCTGCAATCGCCGAAACAAACACCAGCACTCGACATGTGGGCTGCTGGGTGTATACTGGGTGAACTGTTGGCTAACAAGCCACTGTTGCCCGGCAGAACGGAAATAGAGCAGCTGGAGTTGATTGTTGATTTGCTTGGTAAATATAGCTTTTGAATAATTATGAAAAAAATATATCGTAATAAGTAGTTAACAGTCTAGATTATTATTATTAGTCGTAAAGTAAAAGTTATTATTAAAATCAAAGTTTTATAATTGAAAGTAATGGAAGTTTTATTTTATCAATTCGTTAAGGTAAGTTTTGAATTGATAATATTTATCTCACAATTAATTTTGAAAATTAGTTAATATAGAGAATAACTAAGAGTTCCCAATTTGTACTGTTATTCACTTGACTTCAATAACTACTATTCACATTTTTTCTTTAAAATATACTATCAATTCTATCCATTAACAGGTACACCATCCGATGCAATTTGGCCCGAATTCAGTGCACTGCCAGCCCTACAGAACTTTACACTAAAGCAGCAGCCCTACAATAACCTGAAGCAGCGGTTCCCATGGCTGTCAGCGGCGGGCTTAAGACTCCTTAACTTCCTGTTCATGTACGACCCTAATAAGCGTGCTACGGCTGAAGAATGCTTACAGAGCTCATACTTTAAGGAACAACCCTTACGTAAGTTTATTTTTACCGTATTATATTTCATATGAATAGATTACATTCTGTAAGTATATCATGTCCACAATAATTGGTAAGATAATATGGGAAGACATTTATTTAGGTAAAAAAACGATGTATTTCATAAACATTCTTGCCCTTTTTAGCTTGCGATCCGAAGTTGATGCCGAGTTTCCCTCAGCACAGAAATATGAAAGGACAACAAAAGGGTTCGTCTAACCAACTCAATATTCCTTTATCGAACCTGAACACGGGCGCGAACGACCAAACAAATAACTTGCCCGCTATTTCTGACTTATTGGGCTCTCTAGTCAAGAAACGAAGATTAGATTAAGTTATATTTAGTCGTACAAAACCTAGTTTATAATTTAAAATTTTAAAATAAATGCAATGCCAGTGTACAATTGTTTTATTTTCACATGAACTTATCATTGTCTAACGGTAGGAATGTTACAATTTTTATTTTAGTCCGACGATGCTTCCTCATCAGCCGACAGTCCCATAGCTTGCCGAAATTTTTGATACTTCTGCACTGTTATAGCGTCAATACTTTTCGCTTTAACTTTTTCTTTCTAAAGAAAGGTATAAATTAGAATAATAAAGCTTAAATTGTTTATTACATTATTCAATAGCAATTTTATAAGATTACACGCTTAGCAATTATCTGCATATTTTAACAAGAAATAAGTTCAATTTTAGCGACAAGTCCTTTCAGGGCAACATTATATTGAATGAACAATAAAATACTTACAATATCTCTTTCTTGTTTTTCAATATTTTTGAGGGTGCGTACACACTGAGAACATAAAATTATGTCTTCCATATGGTTGACGGACTTCTTTCGGTGATGATGCTTTAATCTGTGGAAAACCCGTCATCTTATATAAACGGAATGACTGTTAAACCGATTTAAAAAAAAAAACTAAAATTAATCTTCACTCTTATGGCTCAGATATAAAAATAAATCCTAAACATAATTACATCGAGACAATTTCTCGTCACCGTCGACTCGCTTTTATGCCATTTATTTTAATAAGTTTAAAGTACCTATACTACTTATCTTATGATTTATTTAAGCTAAATGCGCATGCGTAAGAAATTTTTTTCTATCAAGAAGAAAATTTCTTACGCTGCGATTTCAAGGAAAAAAGTGCCTAATCGGTAAAATTCTCCAAAAATACTGAGTATATTATAAACGTACAGTTTTCCACAATAATCGCATTGCAGTTTGTCGGTACGGTGTGTGATGAGATGCGCCCCCAGTTCCCGATAAGTGGGGTAACGTTCTGAACACCGTGGACACAGGATCTTGCCTTCTGACCGCCCGCCATTGCTCTGGTGTTCCGTTAAGTCTTGGGAAGTTTGAAAGTTCTGATGGCAACTCGGACACCTTAAACAAATTATTCCTTTTATCAAAATTTAAAATATCAACGCCTCATTCATTCTAAAATTTGTGAAAAACTTCTAAATTATAATTAGAAGCGAAAAAGGTCTTGATGATTTTGAAATTACTTACATAAATATATTAGGCTGAAGATGAAAAGCCATATGCTCTATAATTTTTTTGGGGTAGAAATAGTGGAATTTCTTGTCACAGCAGGTTACGTAGCCAGGGACGCCATGTCTGTCTTTGTAGTGTTTCATTAAAGATCTAAAATTGAATCCTGTTTCATGGCAAATGCAACATTCCATCTTATAAAAGAGCGTTATTTGCCTATCTAATGCAGCGCCTTGCTTCGCAGGTCGCCCGTCTACAATCACTATTGGATCCAAAACATCATTGATTATGTCCTCCTCTTTTTTAGATTTTTCGTTTTTGTTCACTTGGATTGGATTATTTGCTGATGTTGTGCTATTTAGTAAAGATTTGTCAACTTTTTCTGTTTTAGCAAATTCTTCTAGAGGCATAGCTTCTAAGTATTTCATTTCTGATGGCGACTTTAATTTCTTTACGTGCTTTGTTTTTACTGGTTTTGTATCACCTTGTTGTAACTCTGTGGAAGGTGCTTTAGGTTTAGGCGGCTCCGCTGAAGTCACATTAGTATTTGTTGTATCTAAATTACGAGGCGATAATTCACTTATTAGTGGAAAGTTTTTGGGTTCAGAGGTTACCTGAGCCCTTTCTTCGTTAGTTTTATTTTTGTGAAATTCTAAGAACTTTTGTGTTTTTTCTACTTTTACTGCGTACAGATGTAAATTACTTATTTGCTGTAAGCAATCATGGCAAATGGCTTTTGGAAGACTATCATCAGTGTGAATCTGAAAAAATAATTAATATAACTACTTATTCTTTCTTCGTATATAAAATTTAATATTAGTTGATCTAAGATTTGTTGGTGATACCTACAACAATATCAAAGAGTTTCTTAATTTTTCGTTTCAGTTCCGCACTAAGTGGCTTTAGTTTGATGACGTCAGTACAAAGACACATTCGACAGGACAATTCACGAACAATAGTTCTTTCTAGAGTTGCAAAGTCGTTCATAGTAAAATTTTAAAAACAGATTTTGTATATTGTAAATAAATATATAAATATGTACGGTAAATATGTATTTATTTATATTTTGTTATGCGTCCATGACTTTTTGACATAATAATTTTGATAAATTATTGTGACAATGAATTGCTATGACATTTATATTTTTAGGTTTCTTTTTATTTAATTAAATCTTGCAAACCAGTTACAGTAGTAGATACACAGTAGAGAGATTATTATCTATGTAGGAATGCCGATCTAGGTTAATTTTTCATAAATTATGTTCCCCTTTTTAGTCGGTTTCCTTATTTGATATAGGTAATATATCTAAGCACATCCGACAATTATTGTAATTTGAAAGCAACTGGCCTTTACCTAATTTGAAACTTGGTCAAAGTTAGACGAAGGGTCAATACTCCGCTGTCTGAATGTCTCAAGTCTCAACTCTTAGGGCGTATTCAGAAAGAAAGCTTGAAACTTATAAGCGCTTAT
>CAJQZM010034997.1:28264-39136 GCA_907164665.1 Colias nastes
TTAAACACAACGTTATCAGGTTTTATCTCATTTTCAATCAAAACTTGTAGTTATTGACGTCAAATTTGGTTGGATAGATTGGCTGTATACCTACGTTCTTAATAACTTTACAATAATTTTGCATAGGTAGTAGGCTGGAGGGTTTATGCTAATCCTAAAGGTTTACTATACTAGTAGTTTTTTGGTCTTAGAAATATATGCTACTGTGTTAAGCTACGAATTGCTTGATTGAACCTCCGTTGTTTTTTTTGGATCGTCTGTTAAAATTGCATATTTTGTCAGAGTTGTGATACTGCACAGTAGTAACTCTTATCACGTTACTACGTCAACAAGCTTTATATTGGAATCCTCAAAGAAGCGTGTACGAAGTACGATCCATACTAAATTCGCGATATAAAATGAGCATTTTCGTATTTAAATAATTTATAACAATCCTATCCTCTGTACTGTAATAAGTACGATGAAAATGTATGTCATTATAGCTAGAAACAAAACTAAATTAAAAAATAGGTAATTAGGTAGATATCGTCATAAAATTTTGTCTTATCTATAGTTGTACAGCTAAAACCAAGCTAAAACAAATAAGTAATTATACTTCCCAAATCCTACTAATAGGTATAACTATTATAAATGCGAAAGTTTGTGAGGATGAGTATGTGTGTGTTTGTTACTCTTTCACGAAAAAGACTACTGATCCGATTACAATGAAATTTAGCACACATATAGAGGGTAACTTGGATTAACACATAGGATAGGTTTTATCCCGAAAATCCCACAGGAACGGGAACCATGCGGGTTTTTCTTTGAAAATGCGGGCGAAGCCGCGGGCGGAAAGCTAGTACTACCTAAATGAGAAGTATACATATTTTAGTAGAATAACCAAGGAATTATCATTGAAAATTTTAAAATTGTAATCTTTTACTCTGAAATGTTTATTCAGGTACGTTCAATATAAGCTTGTTCGCATTAAGCAATTGCTCGATCGGCCGTAATTAAGTCTTTTAGTAAGAACGAAATCCATTCGATGGAAAATTAAAAAGGAAAAGGTTTGTAAACAGGGATTCATTATCAGTTTTTTTAAATTATTTTTAGTAGAAATGTTTCAAGATCATTGCTTTAATATGTCATCATAGTTTTTAAAAAAATTCCATCGATTATGAAATAGAGTACCTAAGTAGTTATAATATTAATACTTATCTTTGATCGTTGCCTAAATTTAAAACAGGTAGGGTTAAATGATAAATTAGAAACGTTGCATGGAAAGGTAACTTTTTATTCTTAATGCGTAGATATGGATAAAGATCAAGTGCAACGAAGTACCTACGTCAAAATCAGAAGCCTCTGTATCTGAACCTAAAATAGAACGTTAATTTAATATCTTTGTAATGGGAGAAGTCTATGTAGAAAGGAGATTTTAAATTTCCATAATATTTCAAAAAGCCGCTTTCAGCGGATAAACTCAGTAGTGGGTTGTGTTGTAATGAGGTTTACGGGATTCCGCGATTCGTGACTATCTTGCTCGGTTCTCTTACAGCGATTATGCTGGACCGCAGCCGCATGACGGATTTCAAACTTAGTCTTTACATATTACTAGTATACACGATCCTACAGTTCCATCAAAACTAGTTTGTGATAGTCTAAAAGCGTGTCTAAAACAATATTCAACTTTACCAGACTTTGATCAAAATTCGTTTTTACAAATATCATTCATTTTATTTATAACTACTTAGTCTTGCCCCGCGGTTTTACTCGCAGTGATCCCCACTTTTTATTGTGCGTTATTTGTTTTTTTATTCCATGGCTTTTCTACAAGATGCTAACAAAATTAAACACCATAATTTGGTCATTATAAAAATAATCCCCGCTTAACCGTGACATGAAAGACATAAAATCGTCCTATTAACTTGTTAAGTACCTCAGCTACTTAGAAAAAGTACCATACGTGCTTAATAGACGCAGCTTTATGCCTACTTTATAGCTTTTGTGCGAGATTAGCATCCCAATTGAGATCGTGCCAATTTTGATGTAAACATGATTAGTTAATCTTTAGCTAATATATTTTACTTGGAAAATACTAAACGGTTTATTATGATTTACTTTATTAAATTCATAAATATGTCAAGGCGAATTTACGTACAATAAATCAATTAGCTTTCATTAATTTTATATCGTGTTACTTTATTCAAATTAAATTTATAGATAAGGTTTATAAGTATAGGTATCTAACGTTGCCTTTGATGACTCTTCCTGCTGACACCTGAAATGAAAACCCTTACGAATTTTGTGTATTCACTTACGACATGTGTACTTTACTACAACTTTCGACGTTGCGTGATTTTTTTTTATATTTTCCGTCCATTCTTTTATAGTCGTGCTTGTGCATGAGTTTCTGAGATATCTTTGCAGTCGTCAGTCGATTCGTACCTATATTTTTTTTATAATAAAAGGCCTCATATTCTTATACTGGGTATTTCTTTCACAATCCACATGGATATTAACTAATTGCATGGTAAAGCAAACATCATCATTAAAAAAAACAACATAATATTATGTAGTTAACATTTAAAATTATCAGCAACAACTATTTTATTTCTGAAAGCTCTTTCATTACAAAAAAGTTCTGTAATCTGAATAGCCCAACATGAGTATAAAAAAGTGACAAGGCAACAACCAACGCTTTTGAGACACTAACGATTCGTAGCATATTTCTTCCTACATTAAAAAGCCGGCACAAATGAAAATTGAAAGTGAATTATTGAAAGTATGCAAATTACGAATGCAACAGCTGGAAGACCCAATAAAACGACTGATACTAAGGAACCACACCTGACGTTTTCAGCGAACGTATTTCGTTTAAAAATATACTTAGTAGGTACTTTTTTGCTTTTGATCCTGAACATGACCTGCAGATCTCTCTAAAACTTTGACTGCTTTAAACGTTACTTGGTGTGGTGTATTCTTTTGGTTTCTTTTAATAAAAAATGTCACATAATAACATTTCATTATTTAATTGTGAAGGATGACCAAAAGTACGACTCTTCATTAACGTTCTTATGTATTCTTTATATTTATAGGTACAAGTGTTGTTGCATGGTTGTAACTTGTTTATGAACCAATTTTCCGCCCGTGATTTCGTCCCAGTAGGTAAAAACCCCAACTCACGTGCCGAAAGGATGCTGAATTTTAAGTAAATATTCAATATTCCTTAGTGAATATTGCATTCCATTTAGTTTTGCGTAATAAATGTTCCAGTCTGACTAAATGAATCGCATAACCTAAATGTATTTGTACCGATATCTCTATCAAGCAATATATATGTTTAAATTTAGTGAACAAGTAACAGTACTACGTAATATTATAATGTTATCCAAGTAATATTAATTGCGATGAAATTACGAACATACAATGATCGTAATTAGCTGCTTTGAGTTAGATGAGCTATCCGTCTCAGTCGCCAATGTGAGCGGCTTGCGGAATTTCATCATTAACTAATATTAAGTTAACTATCCTAACTAGCCTATATAATTATGTACAATAAATACAAATTCATCATTTTATTCTTCTGGCAATGTTATTTCAAATTTATTTAGGATTTTCTCCTGTAACGTACGCAATCGAAAAGGTTAGATTAACACTTGCTTGAAGAGCTCGTACATATTGATATTTTGTTTGTTTTTTAGTTTGAATTCCTGTCATGCAAATATACACATGTTGCTCTATCAGTATCTATTGTTTGATGTTTCAGATGTTTAATCAATTATAAATTAAACTTCAAAATGTTAGTTTTTGAGACACATTTTCTAAGTGGAACATTAATAAGTTGTTATAATATACCTACTGTCAACACTAAACATTACCAGATCGATCTAAATTCTAACATAAGTGTCTCGATATATTGTCGCGATGATTAGTCCTTGGTACTATTTCTATTTAATTATTTAGGTATTCTGCGGTATAGATTCCAAGGAGCGATATCCATGTCCTATTTCGTCCCAAGAAGGTTTATTAATTTGAAATCTACAGATAGGCACGTTTCATATTTAAAGTAGGTACTAGGTAATAGGTACTTCTAAACAATTATTTGTAGAACAGTCGGTACATACTCTATTACAGACAATAGAATGTTTTTTCCTTCATTACTATAATAATTATAAATTTTCCAATATCCTTACAGGTCACTGTTATAAAATAGTTAATAGAGCAGTATTTATGATATAGGTATGACACTGGAAAATGTAACAAACCAGCCTACAGGTATCTTTAATTGTCTATGTTCTTCACACTCAGGTGAATGTTCCACAAGACAGCATTCGCTACTCGGGACACCGTTTTGTTCAAAATATTTCCTTCCTTTACGAGAATATCTTGTACATAGTTACTTTAAAATGTTAAACGTTTCAAAAATTAATGCATTAAAGAATTTTAATTTACTTAATATCGATGGATACCTTGAATGATTTCAGGCAACATTTCAATCAGATTTTTCAACAAGAAATTCTTTCTTGTTCCCTGTATCGAGTTGCAGGGATAAGTTTCCATATTGACAGACTTTTAAACTCGATAGTCAAAGCAACACTCTCTTTGTACTCTCGGTAACTCTTAATAAAAAGGTATCAACGTCCAAGCCTGAAGCCGTATACAATTTAACAATACGTGAATATTTAATTAATATAGGTTGTTGAAATTCAAAAAATTGAACCCTTAACTGCAAATGCAGCCCTTAACGCTAAATCGGAAAGTGGCTTGTTTCTATACTTCGTCATCCGCTAAAATCCTTTAGCCATGTTAAAGCTGCTATCTTCCAGAAACCAAACGTTAATGTAGTTTACGAATCAACCACTTCCTAAAATTTAATCATGTCACTTTAAGCCCGGTTAAGTGACACTTTAAACGTAAAAGTTTTAGAGCGAGCGCGCACGAGCAACTTTGTCTCCGCAACAATTTTGTCTCCGCAACTATTTTGTCTCTCCAGCCATGGGCTAGTATGAAAGTGCGCGTACGTAGCGACGCAACTCCCGGGAGACTTTTTTGTCCGCGGGTTCGGAGACAAGCCCGCGACGCAACTGTCGCCCTATCTATTGGTTTCAATGCAAGTGCGCGCACGGCGACAAAAATGTTGCCTGTCGGCGGCCGCCGGCCAGTTGCCGCGTAACCGGCGTAGCGATAGTACGTATTTATGTCAACGTATTTATTCTCGTACACAGTAGTTTTAACCGACTTCAAAAAAAAGGAGGAGGTTATCAATTCGGCCGGTATATTTTTTTTATGTATGTACACCGATTACTCCGAGGTTTCTGAACCGGTTTACGTGATTCTTTTTTTTTTGATGCGGAATGGTGTGGAATTGGTCTCATAAATTTTATTCGGATAAGCCCAGTAGTTTTTATTTTACGAGCATTTTTGTCTGGTCTCGATGACTTAATTGAAATGTAGCAAGTAACCTTGATTCATTTCCAGGTAACCGATTGAGCTGAAATTTTGTATACGCATGTAAATTGGATAGCGATGAAACATTATTATGACATAGAGCTGATTTGATGATGGAATCGGAAGGTGGCCATAGGAACTTAGTAATATATTGACTCAACTTTATCGAGTTTGGGCTCGTTTGATTTGTGTTGAAAAATACACTAAAAATTATTAAATAAAAACTGCTTTACTTTTTACAATTACGATTACATATCTATACTAATATTATAAAGAGGAAAGGTTTGTATGTATGTATGGTTTTCAGTTTTCACGCATAAACTACTGAACCGATTACAATGAAATTTAGCACACATATAGAGGGTAACTTGGATTAACACATAGGATAGGTTTTATCCCGGAAATCCCACGGGAATGGGAACTATGCGGGACAAGAGCATAGACCACAACCGTCTCTTCGAAAACCATGTTGATAAATGCAGAAAATTTTTAAGAAAAAGTTGCGTTGCTGTCGCTTTCGTGCGCGCATCGTTCAAAACTTTGCGAGGAGACAGCGACAGAGACAAAATAGTTGCCGGGCAACTAAGTTGCTCGTGCGCGCTCGCTCTTATTTGTGGTTTTATTCGACCATCAAGAGTTTCGCTAGAATAGGTTTTCATAGGTGTACAATGTTTACACTACCCATCAAATGAAAAAAAATCTAGAACGGATCGGACCAACTGGCATTAGGTTTTGTTTTGACTTTATTAGAAAATATGAAGAAATATATTATTTAGTATTGTTTTTTATCAATGTTGTCAACATCAATTAAAGTAAATACAAAATTTTGAAAATTTAAGTTTTTATACTACTTTAAAATAAAGCTCATGTATTTCGTAGCACTCGTAGAGCCCAACTGGCCAAGCTCCGCGCTCAGTGCTTCGAAAGCCGCGGCAGATAGCACGCGCGCCATTCACGCAAACATCAACTTTTATCCGCACCGTTAATCACATTTTACGAACGTCATAAACAATTTATTACATAAAAATGTTTTGAGGCTACACCGAATTTATTGCCTATTGTATAATCACTAGTACAAAGGAAGTGTTGTGTTTAAAATTTGCGATAATAATGAATTTGTGCGTTTATTGCATAAACTTTACATTGAGTGATTACATTTAATATGTTTTTTGGGATTTGCTTTACATTTATATTTCGTATAATATACCAAGTTTATACAAGGCAGTTATTATGAATATGTGGCTAAAAACATTGAAGTTTATTTGGATCCTTGCACCATTAATTTTAAAAGGTATGATTTCTCTTAATATTTTTTGGTTTTTTATATAAACATAATTTACGTATTATAAGCGTCATGTACAACAAAAACATAGTCTGACCGTTATTATCCATACTAATATTATAAATGCGAAAGTAACTCTGTCTGTCTGTCTGTTACCTACTCAATCACGCCTAAACTACTGAACCAATTTTCATGAAATTTGGTATGGAGATATCTTGATACCCGAGAAAGGACATAGGCTACTTTTTATCCCGGGAAAATGACGCATTCCCGGAAATCCCACGGGAACGGGAACTATGCGGGTTTTTCTTTGACTGCGCGGGCGAAGCCGCGGGCGGAAACCTAGTATCAAATATTTTTTTTTATCTTACATTGAAGTGAGTAACTAAGTATTACAAATCTTTATTTTTATCAGTTCTAAAATTATAAATTAAACTATAGACGTCCTATCGTAAAGACGAAACGTTGTAAGTATTTGTTGTTTTATAGAACTGTTATTATTTGTTGCACATTTACAAAAATAATTATAATTTAAACACTGCTGAAACTTCTTGAGTAATTTTGTTCGCAAATCACGTAAAAAAATACAATTTGTATGCGACGAAGTTAAGGAAATAAATGTGTGTAGAAAATACCAAATGAAAATTGTTTTCGCGCTTAGAAACATTAATCAATTTGACAATACTTTACAAGTACACACACAATATACAGGTGTCCCACTGTTGGTATACTAAGCTCAAAGGAGGTTATAGTTTTGCATACGCTGAGTACGTAAAAAATACTTATAAAATTCCAGACCCATTTTTTTTCAAATAGATGAATTCTTAAAACTCTATGTGTACACCCATAACAAGCAACCCGCCCAACTTTGCTACCAGCACGTGAGCTAGGTATCGTTTAAGATTATGTTTTCATAGACAAAATTCTCACATTAGAGAAGCGTTATATGCTGGCTGCGCGAAACTAGAGAAGAAAACATGGATTTTCAGGAAAAATTTAGCAAAAAATTTTTGACGTAATTTTGTTGTTTAAGTATTTTTTACGTGATCAGTGTATGCAAAACTACAAGTCCCTTCGCGCTTAGTAAACCAATAGTGGGACACCCTGTATATTCTGTTTCAAGTTTCTTATTTGTGAGAATAAGTGTAATATTTTGAATAATACAACAATTACTGTAAACATTACTAGATGTATGTAAATCTGCTATACCTAATTAATTTTGTACGAAATGTTTGTATACTTTTCTGATCTTTATTCATTACATACCGTATGTTTTACTTATAATTAGATGTGTTTTTGTTTTGAAGTAAAACTTCTTTCAGCGCGTTGAGAGTAAATTTCAAAGGCGACGATTTTGGTATCTTTGAATCTTGCCAAAGAAGTTTCACTTCAGACACGTGAGCTCGGCACACACGCTCTTTTTTATAATTGCCACATAGTCCAATCAGTCCATTGTTCTAGTGAAATTCGCGCGTCCAACCTAACTTACGTAGGTATATTAAAGTAGAAAGATTTTATTTTTAGAAAATTACTCTACCTTTTTTTCTCTTTTACACTCTTTTACACTTTGACTTGTAAATTTTTACCATAAAATAGTGATTATTCTTGACACATAACCTAGACACGAGAAAAAAGGAAAAAGTACAAGAGTCACATTAGTAAATGCTCAAAGAATGCTTTACCACACATATAAGAGTCTTTGTACATTTAAAGTTGTTTGTAAGTTCTGCTTTTAAGATTTCCTTTGTAAAAATTAAAATTCACGTTTAGTTTACTAGACTGCCATTTTTTCCAGTAATAATATGTTACATGTAGGTATACTCGAAGTACCTACAGGAATTTTAGAGTAAAAAAATACTTTTGATAAAATGAATGAACCAAATCACCACTAAGAAAAAAGATTATATTTTGACCGATGGTGATTAAAATATTCAAGTAATGTAATTTATAACGTTCTTATTTAATAATGATGAGGCTCACAGATTTGATAAATTAGGTATATTAATCAGGCTCCTTCCTTTACTTTATTAAATAGGATATTTTATTAAATTTTGCAGTAATATTTTACCATGATCTGTTTAATTTTATTTATGTATTGCATTAATTGACTGAAAATATACACACCGGCACAATTAGCGGAACAGAAAAAAAAGTGAGACTATGAGATAATAACGCATATGTTTGACGAAAATGTAATTAGACACAAAATAACAAATTAATTAACATCTTTTAACAACGACTTTGAAAAGTCTTTCGTTATTTTTTATTGAAAAATAAAGAAATTTGAAATAAGTGAAATTTTTAGATGATTATGAACCATCACAAAAAATAAAAAAAGTAAGCATTAAATGATTTAACAATAAAATTAAAGCAAAATTAATAACGAGTGTTTCCCCCTCTTGCTCTGATTACGGTTTCCATTCGTCTGGGCATGCTAAAGATTATGTTATCGATGATTTCTTGAGGCAACCGCTCCCACTCCTCAAGTAATGCGTTTCCAAGCTCATTCAGATTGTTGGGGGGTGGCATTCTGGATTTAACCCTTCTTTTTAGCAAGTCCCAGACATGCTCTATCGGATTCATATCGGGGGAATTTGCTGGCCACTGCATCACCGGTATACCTACGTGGCTCAGATATGCCTGTACCGATTTTGCACTATGAGCACGAGCATTATCTTGCATTAGAATAAAGTCGTCACCAATAAATGGGGCAAATGGTACAACATGTTCTTCTAAAATGTCTCTGATGTATCGATCTGCTGTTATGGTCCCTCCTGTTACTACCACTAACTCCGTGCGAGCTCCCAAACATATCCCTCCCCAAACCATTATCGAGCCGCCACCATAAGCCACTGTGTGTTCAAAATTAGACTGTATGTGGCGTTCTCCTTTGAGTCTACATATTCTTTGTCTCCCATCGATCTGTTTTAAAAGAACTCTGCACTCATCTGTAAAGAGTAACTGCTGCCATTCGTTCAAATCCCAGACGATGTTCTCGCGCATCGGTTTCTGTTCCGCTAATTGTGCCGGTGTGTGTATATTAGTTGTCGACAGTTATGATGATGAACCTAACCTAAAAAAATATATTTTTAATAAACCAAATGGATTTCCATGAAAATGTATGAAATATTCTCAAGCTTATTTTTTAGAGAAACGAAGGCATAATCTCATTAGAACTGAAACAACTAGCTTTCCGCCTGCGGCTTTGCCTTCGTTGCCAAAGGATTAACATACGCTTTCGCATTTATAATATTAGAGAGGATTCTATTTATTGGATAGGTTTACAATATATTATTATGTTGATAAAAAAGTAATAATAGATAGTGACAGAAGTATTCATTTTCGCCACATTTTTTTTATTTATTAATGTTATTTGTATTATCATGGTAATATCGTTTAAATGAAAATGATAGAGAGGAAATGCTCGAATAAAAATTTTAAGAATTAAAACAGTTTTTATCAATTTATAGTAACAGAAGTAGGTAGGTACTCAATTTTATTATCAAATCTACCTACTATACTTTCATCAATATTAAGAAATCTATAAACACACTCACAAACACAAGTATGCAAAGTCGTGCAATAACTTAATCTGGATAAAGTCGGACTAAGATCTGCAAAAAAATAAACTTTTAATTAAAACAGTTATTATTCAATTCAGTTTCCAAATAAAGGGTGTAGATGATTTTAAGCCTGCCCGATTTAATATTTTATTCAAATAAAAAGTTAATTTTCTCAACCCTTTTCGCTTAGAAATGTTAAAGTAATGCTTGCAATAAAATTGACGTTAAAATTAGTGCTGATTTACACAGGGTCAGTAGACAAGTCAGTCGCGGCGCCAATTTCGGCGCCGCGACTGACTTTAACTGTTTACATGAAGTAAGTAGTAGTGGTGCGTTTCTCACGGTGACCACACGTTTGTGAAGTCAGTGGGAAAAATGAATTCACGAAAACAACTGAAACGACGATTTAATTATTTGTTTTTTTTTTTTTAATTAAAAATTTATCAATTTTGCTGTTGAATGAGTTAATAGAAATTGTAGAAAATGAGATAACTAAAAATAAACGACAATGGGTAAGAAAATGGATTTAGGGATTTAATCGATTTTGCAATCGCCAAAGGCACTCGTTTTTGCCATATAATTGCACCAATTTTAAGGTTT
>CAJQZM010034999.1:0-33778 GCA_907164665.1 Colias nastes
AATTCTCATCTGCACTCAGTTGGACAGCTTACAAGTGACGGCATAGTGATGAATCTTATTATTTTATGCTCTTCTATCGTTCTAGATATGTCCCCTGGTGGTTCAATTGACCCATATTTTTTTCCTATGCCGGCTTGTAGTCTATAAGAAAGGAAGAATGGATATGGGACGGAAATCACCAAAAGTAGATGGGTTATTTTTTTTTGGGAAGGGGGATAATATGAGCGTCTTTCCAAGGAGTTGGAAATTGAGAGGATGTAATGGAGAAATTAAGGATATGAGTTAGAATGGGAATGATGGTATCAAGGATAGGAATGATCATAATACGGCCAATGTTGTCACTGCCAACGGCTTTAGAAGAAATGGATAATATAGCTTTCTTAACCCTACACACAGTGAATTGACTGAAACAAAAAGGAGAAAATTTTGGAATGGGAGCTTTAGAAATAGTATCAATAGTACATTTCTTAACGTGCGGATCAATTACAGAAGATGAGCAAAAAAAATTATTAAGGGAGTCAATATTGACATTGGGTGGAATTGAAGAGAGAGCAGATTTACCAATCCCAAACCAAAGAGACTTTAAAAATTTCCAAACTTTACTTGGATCGCCACCCTCAATTGACTCGTGAATGTGTCGACGTTGCGCGTCTCTGCACATGGTGCTACAGCGATTACGAATCTTCTTATACCTTTCGCGTGTCGTCAGAGTATTATTGGCCTTTAATACGGCCTTTGCGCGATTCTTTTTATTAATTAAAGATTTTAACTCTGGCGTCAGCCATGGTGCGGGTAGATGTTTTAGCTTAATAGGTTTAAGTGGCGCATGCTTGTCATACAGTTGCAGAAGGTAGGTGTTGAATAAATTAATTTTTGCATCTATATCGTCAGCCTTCATAATAAGCGACCAGTCCAGGCTCTTAGCATCATCAACAAGACGGTCCGTATCCATTCCACTAAAGACTAGACTAGACTAAAAATTATTACATGACACGTTTATATATAAATCGATTCTTTTGACTGATTTGTTTTTTAAACAGAATTCATATGAAATTTTAGCCTTCTGTGATATAGAAAAGGCAGTTCTGCTATAATAATTGCCTACCATACATAAATATGTATAATTACAATAACAAACAAAAATAATTGATCAAAATTAACACCGGATTGCAGAAAATAATACAATAAATAACAATTATTATCATTTAGAATATCCAATATAAAATCGCCAGAATAACATGCGTTAAATCTAAAAATTACTAGATTAATCTAAAACAACGCAAACAAAAAAGAAATGGAATCATTACTAACTATTCGTAACTCTTGAGCTCTCATCTGAAAGTCATTACATTACGTTACGTAAAACAAGTTCAGGGACAAAATATCGATTTAAAACACATTATTATTGTAAAGAGCAAATGTTTTCTCCAGTACGGCGACAATGAAATACAAACTGAAAATATCCATGTCATAAATTAATTCAATTAGATACGACATAAGAAAGCTCCACTGGAAATTTTTCAAGAATTACGAAAACAAAGATTTTAATTTCGAATATTTTACGCCGTTAGTACACCGACGCATTCGCGTGCGGCAGCGAAACAACGAAAAATCTGTCAGTAGTATGGCAGGTTTTCCCATATGATATGTCTCACTCTAGCACATAGATAGATGAAATAGTTACGTCCTTGTCAGTATTGTTTCGCAAGGAACTGCGAAATGGCCATTACACAGACGCATTGCGAAAAAGTTGCGAAAACATTGCTGTTTACTAAGGTTCCGCAGATATTTCGCTACGCAGTAGTTTCGCAGAGATTCGCTGCCGCACGCGAATGCGTTGGTGTACTAAGAAAGAGCAAGTTATACATATATGTATATTTGAAAACAACAAATCTTTGTTTTTTTTTTATTTATATATTTTATCATATCAAAAATAATTTTAGACAATTCTTTATAGAATTGGTGTCTTTAGATCGATTTTCATAAATTACACAGCTAGATGTTTATTTGTTGTATATGTTTATTTCCATTAATCAATAATTCTTATTGAATCCAACTCAATACATGTGATAATTATGTGTATGTTTACTTACTTCTAAAATAATAAAGCTCACATATCTTCAAGAAAAATCCACTTCCTTTTAGAACAAGGCCGGATTTCTAGAAAAGAACATTGCATAATAACGTAACGTTCTAGTATCAATTGCTTCTGATTTGACTACATCCCTCGCTTAGTATAAAGTATGTCGCAAGATACCAGGAGATGGTCCATATGTAAAAGTGAAATCATACCAAATGTGTAGTTACATAATATGGACTTCAAATGAGTTGTGATGACGCAATAGGATCCGGGCAACACATGAAACTTACGGTATCTGCTGTATAACACCTCACGTGCGTTCTGCAATTTAAATCCTGGCAAGACTAAATGCGGGCGACTAAAATGTATCAAAGCCAAATAGATGATAAATGTTTTGTTCGATATATTCATACAGGTTTCTAATCTTCGGATGTGTGCTCCAAGCTCCTGATAATGAAAATAAATAATTTTATATTATGTTTTTCTCATTATAATCCTCAAGGATTTGGTATCTCTTAACATATTTATGTTAAAGTTCAAAACAGACAACTCAAATAACATTAGAACATTTTTTTAGTACATACCTATGTATATCATTAAATTTATTTCATAAAGGGTGTATTAAAATTAAATTTTTATATTTTGATACTTGCTTGAAATTTGGGTTGTTGTTATAGATATGTGCATGATCATATAGTATTATGTGTAGGTATATTTAATCCAAAACAATTACAATATTAACCTAATATTGTGATATCTAATAAACATTAGAACCCTTTTAATTTTATTACAGCACTTAAAAATGAATTAAGCGTACCATTTTACCTAAGTGCCCAAAAAAAATTATTCACCGTCCAATTGATACAAATCGTGTCGATAATGGCCACGTGACTAAACATTATTATGTGATTGTATAAGTACTGAAACACTAGATATGCACATTCGTTAAATTTTACGAACTTTTCAACTTATTTTTTCATTCAAGACCAAAGCTGTTTTTCCATTGTCCATTATACATAATATTATAGTGTGTTGTTAATGTAAGTATATAACATAATAATTATAATATTATAATCTATGAAACACCTTCTTCGAATGTTGGTTAAATATTATATTAAAAAGCATAGGTAACGCATTGTTTAATATTCTGCAAAAAGAGAACTCTTTCATCCACTATATCAGACCGACGATTAATAAAAAATAAATCGCGTAGTGATTTAACGATTACATGACAACTTATTCATCCAATCGAAGGCTTAATTCATTTCATAACAAACAACTAGCTATATTAGATTGTTATGACACAAATTTTCCCTTGGTTGATCTTTATCACGTGTAAAACGTGACTAATGTTTTGCAGATTTTAAGCACTTCGAAATTCTAGTCTAATAAATTATTAAATTGCTTTGGCTTAATCGAAACTTTTATCAAGAACTAGTGGTCCGCCCCGGCTTCGCCCGTGGTACATATTTCGCAATAAAAGGTAGCCTATGTCCTTTCTCTGGTATCAAAATATCTCCATACCAAATTTCATGCAAATTGGTTCAGTAGTTTAGGCGTGATTGAGTAACAGACAGACAGACAGAGTTACTTTCGCATTTATAATATTAGTATGGATTTATACGTCCAAGAATAAAAAATAAACAATCACACATAGTGGTATACCTAATCATGCTTTTGCAAGGCTTCTGTCAATGCTTAGGGAAATGAAAATTTTGATAAATCGCAAAAGTGACTGGTTAAAAAAAAATTATACGTTTAAAATTCTTAAAAAACAAACTTTTATTTCAAAAGTTTTTTTTTTTCTCCATTGAACTGTATGAAAATGTGTAACATTCAGCCAACCTGATAGCGGCGCGGCCGCGGCGGGGCGCGTTATTTAAAAGGAAAATATATAATAAACAAAGAAATAAAATACATATAAATAAAAATTCTAAAATTTTATCAGGGTTGTAAGTACTTTATTTTAATTATCAAAATAACAAAAAAAAAATATATTTAAAAAAGTTTATATAACCTGTGATTAGGTATTGTGTTATCTGTGGTTCGAATTTTTCGCGCCAAAGAAAACATGGCGTGATGGCGCCACGCTTGCGTAAAAACTATAAAACTTATATCAATTTTTGCAAATGTAATAAAACGGATAATTATTTGAATAATACGTGTGTGTAGAGTACAAATATAATATAAACGTGATTAATTTTATTCGGCTCACAAGAAATGTCAAAGATAAACAAGATATTTCTTGTGATTGTATATTACTTCTGTTTGATTGAACTTTTCCTTGGCAAAAGAACATGTTTTGAACATTGAGATAATATTACTACGTATGGAGGAGACACCACGAACAAAATCTGTGCGCCAAGCGCGGCGGCGCGGGGCGCATTTTTTTGCTCTAAGTTTTTAAAATTATTATCTAGTTAGGTACTTACCGATGAAAAGTTATTCCTTTGCACTTTTCCGTATGATTTGTATTATTTGTGCAATATCGTAACACACACGAAGGCATATTTGATGCGTTTCACTTTAAAACAAATAAAAAATGAGCGTGCAGTTAAGCCATATGGCTTATGGTGAGCGGAACATAAGTGATGTAGGCGGTGTCGTCTCCATATGTATATCTCAATGGTTTTGAACAAGATTTTTTTTGCAGAGTGGCTGAAGAACTTGTGCGTAAGCAGTAAAAAATTTCTTAAATTATATTTACGAAGAATACCTACCTATACTACGGCATGAATCAAAAAATATCATCTTGAAGAGAATGAACCATTTGTACATTAAGGTATGTGCTACCTCATTTCTTATAATCAATCATATTAACTTCATTATTTAAAAATGTTCAACACTTCACAAAATAATGCGAATAGTCTTGTCATAGTTTTTGATTTGTTAAAATGTATAATGCTTTATTTTGGGTTAATATTTCGGCATTTGTCATTGCTGATATTACTTTAAACTTTAAAATGTACAAAATTAAGAGATAGTTTTCTCTATTTTATTGTTGTAAATGTATTTCTCATAAATTGAAGAAATTTCGCGACTGTCACTTAATATAACTATGACACAATTTATAAATTAATGCAAGTTATGAATAATGCAAATGATGTTAGATGAAGCCAACATAACATATATTACGTTTATTTATTTATATGAAAACCGCTTGCAACGAAAATAAAACTTTATTGTAATGCAATACGCAGTAAATTTATCTCAGTATTGTAATCACATATGACCCATCAGAACTATATACATTGGTTTATTCATTGTTAGAAGGGTTTAAAGGCGCAAAGTTAAGAAAGTAAAATATTTTTTAACATTTATAGTAATAAGGGCGTTTAATTCTGTGTAGTTATGAGATTTATGTCATTCTGTAATGGAAAGGTAAGTATTGCGCGTAGAATATTGCGCGGAGGCCGGTGAGGGTCGATGGCTTCTCGGAGACACGTGAGCTTACCGTTAGCTTGCACACGCCAGGGCCTCCAATATGTGAAAAATAAATGTAACGATAGAAATATATATATTATTTTCGTAACAATATATACATTATACATCTAGAAGGTTGATATTTCGAAAATGTATAAAAAATAATGTCTATTCTAATTTTAAACTTTCTCGTATAAGCTTCGTGTAGCAAATTTGTAGATTTCATTAAATTTTAAACAAAAAATAACTTGTTGTATTTGTTTTATGTAGTACAGCGTGGTCTCCATGGTTTCCAATTTTATCTACAATACGTTTGACGATTTACAATAAGCTAAAGATATCTAACCTCAAACAAAAACTAATTACCAAGTATACATTATCCTCATAGAGCTTTTATCCTAATGTTTTAAATGTAGAAGTTTGGTATATCTAACATTATTTTTGCGAATAGATTGAAACGTGCTATAATAAGACGTAGAACTTTTTATCCGAATACCTCGGGAGCAAAGCCGCAAGCCATCAAACTGCTTGGACTTTGCAAGCCGCATGTTATCTGTGAAGACACGTAACAGAGCGAGTTTATACCACTATGTAAAAAATATATTGTCTGCGCTCCGTCACATGCCTTCTGCAAATATATTTTTAATAATATCAAACGTAACAATACGTAACAAATAAAACAAAAATAGCACCTTTAGTGCTACGTCCTTGGTCCCCTAGCTGTATGTCAAAATCAAGGTTTTAGTGCCGCAGCCATGAAGCTGGGAGCAATTTGTTTACGTTGTGAATAACTTTAAAGGTCGATATCTATCACCTCAGGCCGTCATGACAATGTAAATGGGTCGCACTTCGTTAACAGTTTTTTGCATAACATGAGCCGAGTGGAAATCGATTTTTGATTCGTTTTTTAGATTAAACATCGGATGTGATCACGTCTATTTTTATTTCCTGCTATATATTAAAATTATTGCTATAAGCTTTATGAAACGCAAATTATTACAACTAAAATAAGGAATCTAAGGGAGATGGCTCCACTGTTTTAATTTTATTACTCCTTACTTCTTGTATAATTTAGATTTAAGATTAGTCACAAGAATGATTCAAATATGTTCAAAGTTTCTGAAATGTGATGAAATAGTTCGCCAGAGTTTTTCTCAATTTCCGCAAGTTTTGTTCAGTCATACGTGACCTATTTGACCAAATAAATACTGGCATCTTTAATTAGTTAGGTTTATTGTTTATCTCATGCTGATTCATAACCGAAATAAGTGAGCCGGTCTTTGTGTCCCCATTTTTTGCCACAAACAACTTTAGAGGGCATTACCCTCTCTCTTTCTCTCGAATAAAAACACGTAGCTCTGAGGCGAACGTCCAAACCAACATCGATGCCAGCTACAACGAAAAAAATATGCGCTGAAAATTAACGTAGTACTTATTTTGTTAATTTAAATGTAATTAAGTATGAAGTCTTTTAGGTACATACTTCAATTTTGGAGATCTTCTTCATAGTAATGTTAAATATACATTTTTTGCTAGATATAAAAAATACACATTTTAAAATATACCAATCCACGCCAAATGTCAATGCCCTTCAACAAATATTTCATCATTGTGTGACAAAGTCAAGAGAAAATGAAATTCACATCTTCATTTAGCGAGAGCAATAAAATCTAATCGTGTCGATGCCGCCCACCGTGTCGTGAATGACGAAAGCGTTATTCCACTTCGCGTTTGAGGACCTTACCCTAGACATTGGCTACGCAGTAAGGTTGTCGCCGGTCATCGGCCGCCCCCTCCCACTCCCTTGCGACCTCTTTACCACCGCTGCTACTTCCAACCTCTATCAACAATTGCCATACAGACAGATACAATATACAATTCACGTTGTAGGCCTACAAAAACACGCGTGTCACGCATTCCTTTAAAAAATCTAAAGACAGGATTGCATGAATTTATAATATGTGTGCAAAAACAGCTTTAATCCTAAAAATAAAAATATATAAAACTGTCAACATTTTTGAAAAGTTTTTTTTTTATTTTTTTTTTTATTAAAGATAGCCAGGCATTTGACTGCATCCTACCTGATGGTAAGTAGTGATGCAGTCTATGAATGAGCATGCCTGCCTAGAAAGAGCCTATTCACTTTTACCCTGAACAGATCCGGATTATAGGTTTCTGGAAAGACAGACGCGGGCAAGGCGTTCCAGTCCCTCGCTGTTCGGTTTATAAAAGAGTTCTGAAACCGTTTTGTGCGCAAAAAAGGTACATCAACTACGAAGGGATGGAAGGCAAGCGCGCGTCGAGATGTTCTGTGGTGGAAAGGGGAAGGTGGAATGAGATTATGCAGCTTCGTTGCACATTCCCCGAAGTGCAAGCGGTAAAAAACTGATAGGCATGCGACTTTACGTCTATGTTCAAGACTAAGCAGTCTACTCTTGGTCAGATTCTGGTCATCTATAATCCTTACAGCACGTCTCTCAATCGAATCCAATGCTCCTAGATGTGTTTTTGCAGCTCCAGCCCATAAATGGCTGCAGTACTCCACACACGAACGAATTTGTGCTTGATATATATTTAGAAGCTGTTTTGGTGTGAAGTACTGCCTGACCTTCGATAATATGCCAAGTTTTTTGGCAGCCATTCGAGCCTTGGATTCGATGAAAGCACCGAAGTTAAGATCAGATGAGATAGTTACTCCTAGTAGCTCGAGGTGGTCAGCTACTGTAATCGCTACATTCTGAAAAGAAGGCGTCAGCTCAAAACTACTCTTTTTGGCAGTGAAAAGGCAGGCCTGAGTTTTTAATAAAGCCCTCCTTCCGTGACTATTTTTGTATCGAATATTGCACAATATTGTTTTAATTGCAGCTTTACAATTAGCGCGTTCGACCGATTTGCTCCAGTTGTTACCGATTAAGTTTTTATAATGTTCGAGCCAAGTTTACAGTTAACTTCGCGGTTTGTTGCGAAGTTATGGTGAGTTACAAGAAATCTAATTGTGTAAAATTGATTAGAGACGATTCACTACGTATGTTACGAGTAGATGGAGGGACCATTATATTACTTATAATGGTTTTATACCTTATTTATATTTATATATACTAATACCTTATATTGCTCAGAAAAAAAACGAACGGGAAAGCTCCTCGCTACGCAATTTTCCGTTTTTGATGAATGAAAAAATGGTTTATAATTTTAATAAATAATAAAAGATTCCATACAAATTAATAAAAATGATATCAGATTTTCTAGTACTGTAATGACTTCATAAAATGTAATATGGATACTCAAAATATTTTATATAATATTTTTATAAGACTTTCAATACATCTACGCAATGTCACGTACCTACAACAATTTTTCGCTAATTGCGAGTTACAAAATATATCAAAGATTATTTTTTATATCCATTAAAAAGCTCTTCCATACGAAACCTCATGAAACTAATAAAATATGTATTGATTTCATTTTGTCAAGACTAACGCACGAGTAAATAATTTTAAAAAAATCTATGGAAATACCATTATGTATGTAAATAATATGCGCATGTAATCATTATTGGATTTTTGTACCGTTAAGGACTTCGATCTCATCTGTTGAATATATTGCAAAATATTTCAATACCAACATTCCAAATCTTAAATAACACCAATTTAACATTATAATTTTATTTAAGACTATTATAACCGAATAGGTATGTTTTTAATTAATTATCAATATGTATTATACTTATTTAATTCTTGTTAAATCGTTTTCCTAAAAAGGTTGTTTTCGTTCTTAAGACTACCATAAATTTCTAAATGTGTATCTTATTGCTATGTATATATCTTACTTAAGATATATGAGACATTATTTACAACAAGTCCCTTACCATTTAAGCACTAATACCGGATAGGCTACAAGCGAAAGTATGTAATGGTAAGACAGATGTCTTGTCGCCCCATACCCTATTGTATACCATAAACCATTCAGAATTATGCAAATTCATAGCAGATTAAAAAAATAATACTGTGTTCCTGGCGAAAATAATGTCATATAGGTACTTACTTTATATTAAAACCTTGATGGCCCATGATGTTTGTCTATTTCAAATACCGAGTATTTTATAAAACTATTTCAGACTTCTTTCAGAATGAAAAGAACAGATAACTTTGGATTACATTAATTGGATTATTGCGTTTTTATTGTATCAGGAATATATGGATATATGGATACGTATACGATACGATACGTATTCAGGAATATATGGATGACAAAAAACCCATGGAGGGTTGTCGCGTAAAAACCACAGGACAGTTCTTTGGCATATTATTATAATATATGATGTTACATATGTATTTTGTAAAATTAAATTGTAAAACTGACATGATTTAAAAGAGCAACTATGGAGTTTCTTGCCGGTTCTTCTCCGTAGATACTGCTTTCCGAATCGGTGGTAAATGTTAAAAATATGTAATGACGTTTCAAAAGTGCTTCTATAAGAAGTCTAATTGAATAAATAAATGCTTGAGTTTGAGTTTATAACATTATATTATATAATTTAGAATTTTCGTGAACTCCGCTCTCGTTTAATTCTAATAGGGTGAGGCTTGCGCAGCCATATTTAATTAAATAAATTTGAGGCAATCTACACAAGAAAGACAGAAGGCAGAAATAATATTGACTCAAATGTCAAACTCAAATTAAGTTCTTTAAATTAGTCTCAATATTCTAGTTTTACCAAGCACTTTATATTTCTTGCTAGTAGTAGAGCTATATTCTTGCTTGTAAATAATCTATTGAGTAATATACTTATTCCCTTTAAACCTAGTACGAGTACTTATTACAATTTAAATGCAGACCACGCACATATCCAGTTCAATGTATGCACGAAGTATCTAAGCCTACTTCCAATATCAACACATTTGAGTACAATACTTCCGTCGTAGCCTGTGGGCGCCCGCATTGCAATTTATTTTCACTGATTAGTGATTATGTCTTATATTTCTTTTTAGAACGAATAGGTTTTTTCCTGTGTTTTAATTTTCTTGTTTCTTTTTATAGACAATTCACCTTGTAGCACTTGTAAAAAATGTTCAATAATTAAATTATACAATGGACTTGGTAATAAAAAGTGGAATACAGTATAAATGCATTCCGTTTCGTATTTTTCACTATGTAAACTATTATTATAAAGTAATTAAATTACTGCCTTCACAGTTTATCGTACAATTCAATTCCCTCGATATGGTGTTGACTATCTGTTCTCTTTATACTATGCTTTCTGCTACGACTATGATTGAAATTAAGTTTGATTATTACACTCAATGTAATTCGTTTAAAAATGATTCTATTCACACTCGAAACAGTGAAGTCAGTTTTGCATCATCAATTAACATACCGCTATTTTTAGTATTGTACAGTGACTTTCAGATCTCAGTAGTCTCTTTGTTTGTTATTCGCATGTATGATATATGATTAAGATCGCAAATTCATAGTTTATTTAGCAACTCACATTTTTAATGGAATTAATAATCCTTGTATCATTTTTTTTTAATATTATAGGATAAGCTGACTCTATGACTCTATAATCAAACTTGTTATTTACAATTTTTTTAAATGAAATATTTAATGAACTGATAAACAATCAAAACAACAAGCGACAAATGATATGATACATAGCGCAGACCGCTAAGAACATCGACAAAGCATAAGTAAATTATTCACGATGACGCTATACTTTTATATTAGTATATAACAGCTCACTTAGTATATCCTTTCATAGGTCGTCGACACAACTTCCATTGGCCTGTATTCATGATTTTGTTTTCATTTTGGAGTCATGAGGTGTGAATGCTCACATCGTTTGATCACTTCACAGGTTGTTATAAATGAGCACAAAATGAAGCGTAAATTCCAAACGAAAGAATAGTTTCACGTGATTATGATATCAAGAAAATACGCTGTCATAGAACTAAGCGTGAAGAGCTTGTCCTGAAATAATAATTTAAATTTTTAAATTTTCGTAGCTAATCTCAAAACAATTCACAATTTCCTCATCAACATTTGTTAAAATTTGTTCACTGGCAATTAGATCATTAACATCGAGTAACAATGCAGTCAACTTTAACCCGACCTTAGAGACGATATCTTAATTACCCAATTTTGAATAAAATGTAACACTGTAATCGATTTACAAACAGAGTTAGTGTATTTTATTTAAATAGATAGATGAAATGTTTGTCGTATCACTCATAACGGGTTCTTTTGGAGTGTATTTATAGATAATTAAAATATGTACATAGCTCATTAATAACTATTGTCATAATGTAAATTTAACTTTATCGCTGTTTAAAGAACTTTATCCTTAAAAATTCCTTATTTATTTGTATACAGCGTCTAGAATATTTTGTCAGCTGCAGCGCTATAATTAACAAACACTTCTATATTTATATCGTAAATTAAATAATCATCAAGGAAGTTGTGTTTCTTTATCAAACGGAATAACTTATATATTTATCTAGTTCCTCGAAACTTTATATTTCAAGACATTTTACGGATATATACTAGATTATTAATTATACCGGTTTTTGATAATTACAGCATACATTACGAAAATGGGCCTTACTTGTTCGAGGTGTAATAGAGACACAATATGTACACAAAATTAGCGTCTCGAATGCTATGACATAGAAACCGTGTCAGCGACACAACATTAGCTACGACATTTTGTAAGGAGGCCAGAACGCATGAATATGCATAGCTACTCTTTGTCACAGCCAACCATCTTGAACTCCCTGGCCATTCGTCGCACTTGACGTTCGCTTCTTAGTGTGATGTGATACTGTACGACGATACATATACAGCATTTGTACACGATACTGTACTAATAGATTAGCCTAACTTTATTGTATGTGCCATAGTATAAGTATTTTGACAATAATACAATTTCAGAACAACGATACGGCATCTAGAGTCTAGACCACGTCAGACATAAAATCCGCTTTTGAAAATTAACGCAATATTAGTATTTTTTGTATGTTTTAAAATATATAAAATTTATACTACTTTGGCATAGAATTTTAAATCTATCTCTAGGATAATAATTGAAATACAATATATTTATAATGATCTGTCTCTCTTTGTTTGTTATTAATAAAATAATGATTATCTCAGATCATCATCATATATCATCTCTATCATCTCTATATTTATTTCAGAACTGGAGCACGGTAAATAGATGCGAACTATAGCAAGTCGTTAACGGAAGGCTTAGTTTATATTTTATGATATACATAAAATACGACCTATTAACCATCCTCTATATTTACTGGACACTTCTAAGTTTAATTTCTACCGTCTTAAATTTGCGGTTATATATTTTATTAAGCAATAAAATAAATTATTACGGTAGTACAATATAACGTCTGCTAACGTAAGGTTGAGATAATATTTAAATTAATCTTTTTACATCAATATTTTTAGAGGCACTTTCCTTCACATGTTATAAAAATATTAAAGTTTTGTGAATATTTTGCAAATTGAGAATTTAGTCAATTTACCTAATTCATAATGTTATCCTTCCATGAATATAGGTACCCTTCTATAAAAACAATCTGTTTAGGTATTTATTAAAAACGTAATATTATTTAGGTTATCTATATTTTTTTTTCATAACTAAGCCGACATAACAACATGAACAGCATTCTCTACATCTCTTTTTTTGCAAATCATTAGTGAATTTAATTAATTGTCGAAGATAATAATTCTTTTAAGTGGGTTATTTTTATGCTTGGTACAGTATCAGCGTTTTATATGTATCGATATTCCGGCCAGTGGACCCATTACCGAGATATAATAAAACGCAAAACTCATAAAATGTAATAAATATAAATTTTACAAACCCGGCCTCGCTGGACTGGGGGTGCTAACAAGTTCTGAATTACAAGACGCCGTTCTTGTTACCTACTTTTGAGCTTATAAAGCTAAATAATATTTATGATTTTTATTGCTTGGTAATAAACTTAGAATTTTGATTATGGAAGATAACAAATAATAGGTACCTAATTATAAATTATTTACAAACATGCATAGGTAGCAGAAGAAAATATGAATTCTTGAAGAAAAATAAATTGAACTTTTCATTACATTGAATCATTTTACTTCTTTAACACATTGCCAATTTTAAAATAATGCAAAAAAAAAACATAATAAAGCAAAAATATTTATATTGTAGCTAGTACTGTTAGAAGTTACTACGCTTTTACCATACATATTCAAAGTTGTGTAAGAATAGTACCTAACATACATCTGCTATATATCTTTATGATTTATTATAAGTACGATAATACTTGGCCTCTTATAAATGCTCTCCACGTAGCGGTGATATACTTCCTAATGTTAAACAGGTCGCAGATTCATCTCATACCAAGGACATGATTTTATCTTAAATAAAAAAGGGCCTATAAAATGGTTTCGGTTTTTTATATAACTTTTGTGGAGTTACTGGAAACACTCCTGATTGTTATAACACTATAAAATTTACAAAAAAATAAACAATCACATATGAAACACTGTTTACAAAGCAGGTGAAATAGCCAAATGTCAAATCTTACGAATTTAGTAATTAATAAGAAAGCAGGTTGCAAATATGAATTACCAAAATGACTAACACCTGCTTTTGATGTAAGATTTGATAAAATCTTTAATAAAAGCCACAGTCAAATTACTCATCAATGGGTCCTTATTTTCGTTCTGCGAATTTTAGTTTTCATTGTATGACCAATTTTTAGTCTGTGGTACTCTTTAAATAAATGAAATTAGACATGTGATGAAAGATTTGCAGGTGTACGCGTCTCCATTAAAATTTTCGTAATTAATTTTGCAGATAGCTTTTTGTTAGAGGTTCCCCAAATGTTTGTAATCTTGATAGATAATTTGGATAATACTGAATTATCAGATCTATAAAATAAAGCCTTTTTCCATAATTACACTTACGAATCGCCTAATATCCTTGATACACATAAAATTATTATGTGAATGATCAAGTAACGATGGGCTAGTCATATCAGTTGGCGATTTACAGCTTTTGTAACGTTTGTATCTCTAAAATTAGCTATCATTGTATATCTCACGATTTTTAATCAGTCACACATACAATAAATCGCTGCGTGTAATTAACAAGCTATTTCGAAATGACGCAATGGGGACCAATTGATGTAAACTAACCTGTGTATAAACCATTACTACATCCGTAACACCTGCGGAAAAGAAAGAAGCTTTTCTCGTTGGTTTCGTAATGGTCTGGTCTGTCTCGGTCAGGGCCAGCAGGGAGGTATGTTCGTGTGAGCCGGGGGGTGCGGGGGGTGCGGGGTGGGGTAAATGTGCGCCGGCGCAAAGCGGAACGCTAGATCGTGCTGCACCGCCAAGCGCGACCGCTAAAGCCACGAGACTTGCATTGCAACATCACCATTGTAACAAGTTTTATTTCAGGCCCTTCGCGATCTAGTTAAGAGTCCGGCTTTTTGTTCATTTGTATTTATGTATTCGTGATGATGCACATATTTATTTGATTCCTATTATACTGATGCTCTTTAATAATTACCTCGTGTGCTTTTTATTCGAAATAAAGGTATTCGAAGTACCAAATATATTGTTATATATTTCGCTAGTCACCAAATAACTAATTATTTTGATCTGCTCATAGTTGTTATAGCTATGAATGCAGCGTAACCGGTCTCGTAAGTCGCATAACGTTACCGATATTGATGTAAGTGTTGAGAAAAACGTGGGTGCCGCAGAAAAACATTGAATATACTATATTTTTAATATTTCGATTCGTTCCAATTAATGCACTTAACAATCATTAAATTATGATAATAAAACGGCGCTGTCTTTTCCTCAATACCGTGAAATAACAAGGAATCCTCACTTCTCAACCCTCAGAATCGAACCGCTCGATATAGGTACCTACATAATGATAACTTATTAAATGCCAACCTGAAACGTAATTGGACGTTGAATATTTATCAATTAAGAACGTCCAGTGTTATCAACGGCAAGAAAAGCAATTTCCATTAAGTCAAACGGCAAACAGAGGTCATCGATCTTACGGACCAGTGTGACCGGATCTTGGAGGAAACTTTTTATGTGACCGGCGACTGGGCGTCTTGTTTACACAAGAAACACGACCGACATTGCTTGTGTATAAAACCAATCTATCGCCATTTATACAAACCACCGACAATTGCAAGTCTTGAACTTAGTTAATGAGATGATAAATGTTATCTGCTTCTTCTTTAGATGTATAAGTAAATTTATTATTATGCTGCTTTTATAGTATCATAGCTATTATTGTGATTCTCTCTACTAAGAGCAAGGTAGGCATTATTTCAGTTTTAGTTAGGTATATTATTATTAAATGTCAAAGACTTCCTATACATACCTACTTGCAATTTTATCTTATGTTGTTATATTTTTTTATTTTTCTTCATTCAGTAGTTTCATTACAATCATTCTTAAATTTGTAATTGCTCATGAAGTATTTTTAAATGTCATATTTGATAAATCATATTGCATTTATTTTATTTGGATCCTATCTAATTTCTGACTATAATAATAATTCAAAGGTCAATATTTGATAAATAAATAAGATTTATTATTACTTTTAAATATATATCTAAATTAATTTATAATTTTAGAAATAATTAAATACAAGAAACATTTCATTTTTCCCATTTTATTTTTACATTAAAAGTGAATGCAATGCTAATAAAACATTTAGGAATAGACAAAAATGATCAGACTCCCTTTCAATATAATTTCACTGACTAAACTCTGTAAATCCCGCTATATGACCCATACGCATTAGGGCAGTGTGTGTTATAAGCGCTAAACTATACGATATACATATCCGTATAGTCCGCGAGCTCAAATCGTACGGCATTCCTTCGCTCGCGCCTCGCCATGGCCGCAAACTTCTGCCGCTCAGACCAGAGAGAGACAGAACACTCAAAGATGACATCATGCCGTTTCCTTCACATTATACTCGCAATCCTTTCCTTTCTACCTGTTGCACTATTACAAAAACCCGGTCCTTAGAGCCGCTACCTTACGTGAATTGAATGAAGATTGCGGGAGACTACGGCTCGGCCCATATAAAGATAGGGCAAGGGCTATTATACAGCCGTACATACAGGACAGAACTCGTTAGGCGTTCTTGGGGAAGTATTTACAGTGGGGATGGATGGACACAAAGTATGTGATTGTGTAAGTTGATTGCATAATAGCGGCTCCAATAGGGAGTTATGAGTTGGTTTGATTAATTGGGAACTATTCAGAGATTTTAGATTTTATTTAAGCGGGAGTTTTTTAAATTAAGTAAAGATATTTTGTATGTAATGTTTATTTTTGAAATATGTAATTTATATGTTACTTGAACAAGATTTGCTTTTATGATAAAACAAATGGTGAGGTTGAATTTTGGGCAATAAATGTTTATTTTGCCCTGCGAATCGAAGCTTCTCGCTATTTCTTATTTTGAGGATGAATAAAATCAAAAGTGTTTCTAACTCATTAAAATATTTTCATTTGGGGATCGGGAATAAAATGTAAACACGTGCTAGGCATTCCTGTGTGTTTCCGTAAAGATATGTGTTATTAATTATTATGTTATCATAGTTTTATCTTGTGTCGCATATAAATTGCTATCAATGTCATGTTTAATTATAGTTTTGAAAATTGTTTTTATTATAATTGTATAGAATTTTTTACATTTAATCAATATTTTAATTTTTCACGTATAAAAAACCCTTACAATAGTTACAATGTTAATAAATAATTTATTTTGTAAGTTTGATATTATGTCATTATATTATTCTACGCATTGTATAGACTCGGAAGAAGTAACCATCCAACTTGTTATATGAAATTTACTAATTGCAATAGATAAAAGCCCTGTACAACTAGTTACGGTCTCTACATTATTTTATGAAGTAATAAACAAAGTATTAAACATCGTGATCAATAAATCTGTGCTTAAATTCGATCCAAAGCAATGCTAAGTTCGTGACGTGGCTGACATTCGCTTCGCAAGCGCGGTCCGTGATCTTGGCAATGGGCAATGGTGGCTGGGCGCTTCGAAGCGGCAACGCTAACCCATTCCCCTAATCAAAGAACGCATAACTTATTTATTAAAGTACACAATATTCACTCATATTGCCTGCACATTGAGTGCACAATTGTAAAGCAAATGACAGCAACATAGACCCGTTTACAATCCGTAAGTCGTATTGCGGTCGCTGTACCCGTCCCGTTCCCCCGAGCCGCAGTCCCCGCTCGCCTCTCTGCAATACAGCCTTTTGACAACCGGTATAGGTACATAATACATAATGGATATGATCACATGAGAATTTTCTGACGTCTACATCACGTAACGAATGCTCTTAAGTTGCTGGAACATGACATCTATGCTGTACAAATATTGCACGAGAATATGACTTTTAATTTTATTAAAAAAAGCCATCACTAGGTATTTCGTGACATGATAATACAGAATTTGTTCTATACTTATATCTTTTTATCTCAATAATGATATGGATATATAAATATTATCGTAAATTAGGTATATAATTATCAAATAAATTGTATCGTTTCTGCTTTCTTCAAGTTCAAAAAATCCATGATTTAACTTCGGTGTGTCATTTTAAATGTCCTTTTATTTTTGGTTTAGTATTCTGTGCTTGCAACAGTCTGCAATTATATTCCTACCTATCGTAAATCTCCACATTCAATCTTTCGTTTTATCGTTAGGATAAATCAAGCACAAATTTTAGTGAACATACCTACAAAAAATAATCATACCTAACCAATTTAAAGCTTGCATTTAAATCGCCCAGAATGCAAATTGTACCGTTGGCTGGCACTGTTTTTTTGGCATTTTGGGTGCATTTGCAAGAAATATCTTAGATCAATTGTAAATCAGTTAGATCTACATCATTGCAAATATATCTTCTCAATATGAACCGTATCACTTTAAATCAATAATCATAAAAGTAGATGATACTTTATTAAGCTACAATAAATAAGAGGAAAACAAAGCAAAAATAAGCTCTAAAGAATAAATAATGGAGTATTAATAATAAGGATTACATAAAAAAAGTTTTTGTTATTTTAATCTTCTTAAAATTGGTCTTTGATTATGTTTTTTTACACATTCGACATTGAAGGAAAAAATTACACAAACGAAAGATAAAACATAATAGGTATATACTGTTCATTAAATTGTGTTTTTAGGAGTCAGATAATATTAAAAAGAGTTCTTGACCTCGTTTGACAATAGAAATGGTAATTATTACTTCAGTCGATAAAGAGTATACACCAGACTAGGTATCAATGAATTTTAATAAAATAATGAAATTTGAAAAAAATTAAATGTTATTTTTTTAATTCAGAATTACTTTTATCTATTGCAATAAATTTATACACTAATATTGCAACGATGATAAAATTGTACATCAAACAACAATAAAAAACGACTTAAAAGATAATATTTTTTCACCAGCTAGATTATAAATATTAAAAAGGGGTATAATATTTATCTATTCCATATATTTTAGGATAAACTATAATAAAAACTTTTTGTTGGCAACTGCTTGATTACGGGTAAGACCGAGAACTTGAGTGAAGCCAGCGATGCGGAACAGCACAGGCAATAGTTGCGCAACTGAACAATAATAATAATAAAATGTATCGGAATACACGATTGCTCTATATTTCAAATCAATCAAATATTAAAAATTATACAACCAGTATCGTATGCTTGAGGAATTGACGGTAATTAGAAAATATGTCAGCTTTGACAAGAAGCTTTGCTGTCGCTTTTTAATCGTATTTAAATGGCGTATTACCCGTGGTCCCCCCGCTATGACCCACTATGGGTCTACGGGTAATATTTTTTCCCCGTGGGGCGTGGACCCACTGCTATAGCATGATATGACAGTGGGTCTACGGGCACTTGAATTAAAAATACTTTTTACCCGTGGTCCCCCGGTGCCATACTTTGACCATTATAGAGACAGGATTAGGTACTATATTATCTGCACTTCCCGGTTTATGTCCTGCGTAATTATTTCGAATTATCCATTGGTTTCAGATAGTTTAGGTTTAAATAGTAAAAAGTATAAGGTCATAAAGAAGTTTCACTTCTTACGTGAGTACAGTAGTATACACACACATTTTTTTATTATTTACCCGACTGCGACAGTAGAAAGATTATGATTTTCTCGACTATACTACTAATATTATAAATGCGAAAGTTTGTGAGGATGGATGTACGTGTATGTCTGTATTTGTTACTCTATCACGCAAATACTACTGAACCGATTACAATTAAATTTAGCACACATATAGAGGGTAATTTGGATTAAAACATAGGATAGGTTTTATCACGGAAATCTCACGGGAACGGGAACTATGCGGGTTTTTCTTTGAAAACGCAGGCGAAGCCGCGGGCCGAAAGCTAGTGTATGTATATTTTTTCGGCACGCCGCAAAGCAAAAACAGCTTGCAACAATTTTACCTAAGTGGTGTGAGGTGTGTGAGCTTCAGAATTAAAAAAATAAAGCAAAGTAAGGATTTATGGTGACAAAATGTAATCTCAAAAAGAAAATAATGTTTATAAACTTCATTAAATGTGTATGATATCAAAATAAATAATTTTTAACGGTTATCGTCTCTATATCTCTATATTATGTAAAAATGAATCTCTATTTCTCCTGGTCATGGCATCACGCGCGAACGGCTCGACCGATTTCGATGATTCTTATTTTGATGTGTTCGTTATTGTCAGGACAAGGATCTTATTAAAGACAAAAGAAACTCAAATAAAAAATAATTTTGCGCCAAAAAATAAGCAAATGCGAAAACATAAACTTTACGGGCTTGGCAATTTGCGCGAATACAGGACAACTACAGACTGTCGCGTCAGCTAGTTTCGTATACATATTTTGTATTAATATGTTTTATTGCAGTTTGGAATATAAATTTTCAGCTTTACAATATTAGTATAGATTTTAGTTAAATCTGATATCCGCAACCATCGATCGTAAGTATTAGAAACTAACTGTTAATTCGAAATAATTACGCAGAACATAAACCGGGAAGTGCAGATAATATAGTACCTAATCCTGTCTCTATAATGGTCAAAGTATGGCAGAGGGGGGACCACGGGTAAAAAGTATTTTTAATTCAAGTGCCCGTAGACCCACTGTCATATCATTCTATAGGAGTGGGTCCACGGGGAAAAAATATTACCCGTAGACCCACAGTGGGACATAGCGGGGGGACCACGGGTAATACGCCATTTAAATTTGTATAAAACGAAAGCTCAATTCACGCAAAGCTCAATCTCACCTTTAGATCTTGTGTATTAACAGTTCAAGAACATTACTTTTTCTGTCTCGTTAAATGTGGAATTCTCTGCCTTTCTGTATCCACAAGTACTAATTTCGTTTATATTGTAAAATTATCTAAAACATAGGTTAACATTATCTGAATCATCCAACAAACTCATAAATATAATTTATATATCATGGCGGTTTCTCACAAAGATAACTTCATGGTCACTCGATGCCAGATACCAAAGAGTTGCACGACGCAAGCGCACGACCTCACTACACGTGCATTCGCTGCTAGAAAGAATAACGTGATTGATTGAAGATTAATCATCTACATCACGGCATATCTTAACGTTTTAACCCGTAGCAAACGTATGCAAGGCAATGTCGAACACCTCTTCTATGATGCTGAGTTCCTAGTTCGCTGATTAGTAACTATCTACTTTGAATCATGATTTTCATGTCTTAATACTGTATTCCTTCCTGCTTATTCTGAATATATCGAGTTTATCTATTGGGAATAGATACTAACCTATCTATACTGTTGAAACCTTTTCTGGAAAATACATAAATATTTAACAATTCAAGTTCTAATTAGTTTCATGTGAATTTGTACTAATAACATTTTATTTCAATTCTAGGATGGAATTACGACTTTGGGGAATCGGGGAAAATCGCTATGAATGCCGGAGTACTGTCGACGCCCTTTACCCCATCGAGTGACGAAACATGTTTTAAACTATCGATATTACCTAAGAAAGTAAGGATAAAATTATTTACGTTTAGCATTAAGTCCATATGAATTATAATCCAATAGACGTGTACTATTAAAAAATAATATACTTCCTCGAATATTTACTTTTACGGTGAAGTGGAAGAATTTAAGAATAAAAAAAAATACTGGCGAACTACCATAACATTATTTCAGCAAATAATCTTTTCAAAGATTTCATAAAGATGATTAGGTACGGTCTTCTTCTTCACTAAAAATTAGTTCGCGCGCCAACACAACTCAATTTTTTTAAGTCAAGCTAAAAAGTAAACAGGGCCAATTCGGAAGCACGTTATGGTTTTGCCTTTTTTGTACAAACAAACCAACCTTTCAACACTTTATGATCTCGTTAGCGGCTTCTTTATTAAAGAGATTTATGGATGATTTAAATATTCCAAAACATGTTTTAGACTATCAAAACGAAATTTTAATTTTCGAAAACAAAAACAACCTTCCTAGCACTCTATTTTTAAATTTACGTATAAATATGTATAAAGAAGCAAAAAAAATAAACAAAGGACCTTAAAATCATGAGTTTAGTCATCAACGTCACTTTTAAGAAAAGCATAAAACATGTACATAGGTATAGCAGTGACCAATGTGCTCATCCAAGGATAAAAAGATTCAGGCTCAGCAAACAATATACACAAAAAAATTAAAACCGTTTTCGCGAGACTTGAAGCTTAAGCTTACAGTATTAACTGTCTTGGACTAAGTAATCCCTTTTTTATTCTGACCAACAACTACGAATTGGTGTTTAGTCTTGCATACGAATTCTGTGAAATACGTGTAAATAGTATACTTGTAACAAATCCTTAAGATTAACATTATTATCTACTCGAAGAAAGTGCTCATGGTTCATGTTTAATGCTAATTCCGGAAATTAGGAGGTTTACTTAAAGGATGTTTATTGTGGTTATACCAAAGAATTAAATCAGCGTTTGAAATTTCCTGGATTATATCCCGATTATTATCAGTATCGTCCTATGTACGGTAAAAGTAAAGTTATTTTTACAATCTACATAAATTGTGCCAACACATGTTAGAATACAAACAACTTCAAATATACCGACAAGAAATGAATGTCGCCACTGAAAAGAAAGAACAATGCTTTTTAATTTTTATTTCAAATCTGCATGAACAATGGTCGTTGTAAAATTTATAGAGGCAGTATTCCGTAAGTTCTTTTTGTAAATCCCAGTTCGTTAGGTACTAAGAAAACCCTTCGCTGATTGTTTTGTCTATGTTAGAGAATCTTTTATCTTCTAATCTGGCTGTCGATTGAAGCCGCGCCGCCGACCTGCTTCGGGGTCTATACCTGAAATCTGAAGAAAAGCTTTCAACCCCTCATGATTCATGAATATGCAATGATTTTTGTTTTAATTTAAAACAAGTAAATATTTGAGTAACATATTATTCCTATGTAGGGTAATTATGGTTTTTAAGGATATTTAAAATTCTGCATGGTAATCAAAGTCTGCAAAAAAACTTCAAAATACCTATGTAATATTAAAATCGCCGACCTGTAATGATTCACAATTTGTGATTCAACTGACATACATACTTTAAGATTGAACCTTCCGGAAATTCACTTTAATTTTCCCAATCTTAATATAGATCATTAAGCAGACAACAATTATTAATGATATGAAGAATTGATGTGCAGTAATAATGAAACGCAATTAGCATAAACGGTTTAATTTAGATTGAAATTTTGAAAATGAAAATGTTTCCGGACTGGAATACCCACAGTGAGGAAGGACAATGAGTCTAAAGGAAATGAAAAGAACGGTATTATTAGTATAACAGTGGGAAGGTCTATGCGAGCACTTTTACTGGAATCTGTATTTATGATGGCGTGCAGAGGTGGCGGTACGGCGGTCGACGCGGGCGCAAGGGACGGCGGGCGGCGCCGGCGCGGGCGCGGGCGGACTTGTTCAGGCAACGGTGTCGCTCGCACCACACACCTACTAGCACTCAGTCCTTTCGCAGCGGCCAACGGTATCGCTTGTGCCGCTACTTGCTACGCACAAAATAAACAGCGACGCGAGGAAATCTATCGTGCAGTGTTACGATGCAAACTAGTGTTTATAGATTTTGGACGGGGTGATCTATTAGACTTTGTGATAGAGACAAACAAGGATTGAGTGCAGTGTTAATTGACGTTAAAAATGCCGAAAATCTTTTTGATAAAAAAGAGGCTGCATGAGCAGCAGCTCGGGTTGCAAGAAGGGCAGGAGTTGCTCGCGAGCAAAGCGGACTCCTTGTGCCCCGGCTCCCCTCTAGATGATGGTCCCATTCCGCTCCTGTCTAAGAAGGATAAAGAATGCGGTGAGTTAGTTTAACATTCATATACATAATGCGTCCATTCATTGCTTCAGACATCTTTTTGTACATGCTTCACTGTCATCCTGTTAAATTAAATGAATAACGACGCCTTTTATGGCATGTTCATCGGTCTTGTGTAATATACGTGCAGCATTTTCAATGTCAATCGCTCACGTGCTATTATTATTTTCATATTTATTATTGCCCTGTTTAATATAACTATTTATTAATTTCATAACTGTATCAAGAGATGTACCATTTATTCTCACTTCCTCCATAACGGCTACTCCGTCAAAAAAAGGATACCCACACTTGAACAGAATCCTGTTTTGGACCACGCTCAAACAAATCTACCTGCGATCATGTGTGACTGTCGTGATCCCTAAGCTTTTTGTTAATCGTAAAATGTTTCAAATTTATTTTCACTGCAAAATACAAAAACATATTTTACAATTAGCAGATCAAGGATATTATATGAAATATAATTGATATTGCCGCAGATAAATCAATATTCGTTCAGACAAGCGAACCCAACGTCAACGAAGATTTTAACGGTGTCGGGTAGTTACTAAGCGTGAATCACTCATAACTGTCAGGTTTTTGCGTCTTTGCACCATATGTTTACTCACACTGTTGTGCTAAAATTTTGTCTGTGCTAATATGTTTCAACTTTATAGGATTTGAGGAGAACCTAGGACTGTATATCATTATGTTTTCGGGAGTCAAGAAGGAACACTTCTATTTTGCATTTTCTTGTTGATTTTGCTCAATCATTGACGAAAAATTTCCACCTTAATTTTATGGCACACGTATCAGGATTATTATCTATATAAAATAAATATGAAGATTAAACAATTACTCGCTATAGATGGTCACAGTAACGTCACGGCACGAGACAGGAATTGACCGGACGATGTTAGTGAGGTGTCAATGATTGCTATACAAAAGCGCACTTCCGTTGTTTTAGAACTGTTTTTAACGATGTGTGCTTACATCCTATGTTGTAGGTTTTAATGTCACTTCCAAACAATTCTACGGGCCTAGAATTAGACATTTTAATAACAAAACTGACAGTGGGTATCACGAAGATTGAAGAAACGTTGGAAAATTGGTACATAACATTAATGATATTATTATTCATGTTACCAAGATTTTAAATTAGGAGAAACCTAAGTCAATTTATTCTGATTTTTCAACGTAATTAAAACGTATCAGAGATGGTCAAGTTCGCGTGGTATAGTACCTTTTATGAGTAAGGTGTCTATGATAACAGCACAATAGCGTTTCCGTCGCCTGCTTTGTATTTAGGTTAGTCACCGCTGTTTGACATTTCAATAACATTAACTTTTAAACAGGTACTGGAAAATACTGTTCACGATCTCTATTAAAAACGTCTTCAACATCACAATTAGATAGTGCTCGGCTTGTCAACTAATAAGAAAATTCTCGTGATTGACATTTCTGTAGTAGATAATTACACAAATCCACCCGACTTTCAGTGGCATGATTAAAACCTCGCAAAGTTGACCTAGAATAAAAGTCGATTTATAAAAGTAGGGATGATAAAGTAAAATATCTCCTGATAAAATTTTAATGTGTTCAATTGCATGAAGCTTATAACGTAGAGCCTATATATATATTTTTTAATCCAAGTTCCACTTAATGAAAACATTAAAATTGATTCAATTTATACGTAAACAGGCATCAGATGCGAATAACAAACAAAAATTAAACTAATGGTTTGTGCTAATAGTTTTAAAGCAACCAAGTACTTAGCTAATGTAGCAAAAATAATCGATAGCACCGTTACAGAGTACCCGTATAGAAGTTTATCGCTATTGTAAGTGAAATTATAAATAGACTAAAATGTACATAATTAGGTACACAGGTGATTCTACACCTGCTTCTGCAATAAAGGGTGCAAATGTACGAAAGGTCACAATGTAAAAGGTAAAGTTTAAAGGGGAGCAAGATGGGGTCGTGTCGACCTTCCGTGAGCACCTAACTTACGATTTAGACGACAAGTGTATATGACCATTTACAGTTATTCTATCTTATCTTTTTCTACAATCTAGTTTATTTTCATTTAATAATACAACGTTATAAGAAATTTATGATTATAAATTATTTTCTACTTTGGAAATTCATTTCGAACGTATATTCGATAAAGAACTAGATCTCCCCTAAAAAATATGTTTAATAATAATTAAATGAACTAATAATTGGTTTGTTAGATTTTCAATATAGCCTTTCATAATATTATAAACCTAACATGCTATTCTACTCTTCAGAAAACATGACAAAATAAGAAATCCTTTATAATTTGTGTACATTTAAATTTGGACGATGTTCTGCTGTACTAACACCATCAAAGTATTATCAAAGCTATGTTTATATATGCCCAAATTTAGTAAAATTAATGTTATTAATTTAGACACATAAAATAACTATTTCAGACCAGTACAAAAGACTTCAACGCGTATCGTAGAAGTGTATCGTGAAGACGGTTACATAATAAACAGTTACTTTATTTATTAATTATCGCCATCTTTTAAAATTACATTCTTAAATTCGCATTAAGTTACAATAACTTGATACTTGTTTTACCGCTAATAACGTTGGGTTTACTGAAGTGGTATGACAACTTTTAAAATATATTATATATTTCATAATAAATTGAAATTTTTGCTAAGTTCTATCTTTAATAATTAATTGCAATATACATTAAATAAAAAAATACGCGAAAGAATTTATTTAAAGATTTTCCGAATATAATATATCATGCGAATTAAAATATTGAATAATTTAATTAATGATACCTTCGTTTAATTAATAATGATGAAACTATTTTAATAAAAACATTCTCTATACATTTATTTAATAAAAATATGAAACTCGTTCGCAATATAACCTTTCTGATACTTTGACTTTATACAGGAGCAACTGGTATAATAATAAAACATAAATAGCATGTAGGTACTCCATCTAATATGCAGTTCTTTTTAAACATAAAATTATGTCCTGAACTTAAATAATAAGAATAGACATTAGCCTATATATAGCACACAATTACCTGAATCGTTATGATTATCAATTAATTAATAATACATTCTTTAATTTTCTATACAATTCGAATCATACGAAGTGAATGAACAAAATTTCCCTTGAAACAGTAGGCACATCTCGCATATCGGTGAACCGTTTACAATCAGTAAAAAAACATGAATCTTTTTGCATTACCAAAAGGAAAATAAATTTTACCATGTGGCCGCCAGCACCATTGTATCGTCCAGCCATTGTATTGACGTTGCCTTTTTAAGGATTTACCTTTACAAAGATTTGCGATAAAAATACTCCGATTACATTCATAATGGAGCAAAACTGTTCTCGGAATGACTTTAACCGAACAATTGCACTTTAATCGGGGATCTTTCAATTATTCTTTCTTTACATTATTGGTTACTGAGAAGGATACTTAATATTATTTTGTGTTTTGGGTATACATTTTCGTAATATTGTGATGTGTTTAATTTGTTGTATTATAGTATTTATTTTCAAATCAAAAATATAATGATGTACTAATTTACAATTTACATACATACTTCAGTCTTAATTTCCTGTCCATTGTATGGGTAGATAATATTATGTACATAATATGCTTTAATAAAAAATAAATTATCATTAGCTAAAAGTTTAAAGCGACAAAAAATCAGTAAAGCGACCCACTTAAAGCGATTAGAATATTTCGCCATTAATTTTTTGCGCAGTCCTGGGCATGGCTCGTGAAGTGTTCTAGGAACGACTGGTCACACATGTCTCAAGATATTCTCCTTACACCGGTTTCGTTAACGCACGAGATGCGGGTTCCAGTTTTTAATTATCGCTCATGCCAATTTTAAAAAGCATCTGCTTGTTTGTGTACATTCTGTGTTTTTTCACCAACTACAGTTTATAGCGCGTCCTTTCCAGATGTTCAATACAAATATGGATAATTCCTATACTATATAAAATTTTAACGAACGTCGATCTGAACAACGGCAGGCTTATTCTGTTTGATATTACTTTATAAAATAAGTTTAGACATAGGTACACATGAAATTGTTCTATAATGCCATAAAAACCACGACCACTGAAGTCATTACGGTACGCGTTAAGATTGTGGGAAAGAAGCGACTGTAACCAATTGAATATATTGCGGAAACAATAAAATCTAGTATTAAATAGGTTTTTATTAGTATTTACTATTTATTATAGCACTATAAGATCAGATAAGTTATCGCATTATCTACTTTAAAATAGTGCTGAAGGCAATCGAGGCTAATTAAATATTTTGAGTTGTTACTTATAGTTGAAGCAATAGTTTAAAAAGTATATTCTGTATTTAAAAGGCTGAGATATATTATGATGATAATAATTTTCATATACGCTACAACGGTTTAAATCACGCTCTATGAATGTGCACATTATAATATGTTCGTCATCACTGAAACGTTATGAAGTAGGTAAAGTATTCATTATTTTAGAACTTGTATTGCATATTGCAATCATATTATGTTGTTTACTGCACCGATATATAAACCAAGTATGTATAAAGTGATATATCTACATCTAAAGTACCTTTTATCTCTTTCAAGTTTGAATGATGTCTTCGACGTTTGAGCTATTTGTTATATCGAAACACATTAAGGACCACCTGGGACGAACTGGACTTTTTTATCGATGCTTCGAAAAATAATCCTTCTAAAAATATAGATAAAGTATGATTAAAGTACGGTTATAGCAGACATCTTGACATATTCCGTTGGAGTGGACAAGGTTTTCATATGTGGACTATAAACATTTAAGGCAAATAAAAATAAACAGAATAGTGAGCGTTTCGCACGCACCCATAGCGAGCATAAGGTCATCTCTATTGTTTTGTCATGCCATATAAAGATAATCATTTCGTGTAGGTATTTTAGAGTAATTTGCCAAATAACGCCTACGGTGCCTACAAAGGACAATGTACGACTGTTCCAAATAATACCTACCTGAATAGTGCCTCATTCGAACTTGTCGAGAACATGTTTCAGAACTAGGGTGTCAATTCAATGTAAATTCAGAATATTTGAATTATTATTATATTATGCAATAATTTGTCCTATGTATTTCACACAATAATTCAACACAAAAATGTGTTTTCATAGAAGTTAAACGTTCATATATTATCATAAAGCTAAAAAAAAATATTTGATCTTGCCCTTAATACCATAATTTAATTTCGCACAAACATATAACAATAATCTATTTCTATTACAATATTTATTCACATATAATGTGTGGGAACATAATAATACTTCTTAAAAAAATAACGGTTGAACATAATAATTATAAACGTGTTTTATATTCAAGCGCAGCCTACAACCTGTAATTGCGGGCTGACCACGAAAACAAATCATTTGATCGCCTTCATAGATACAAGTTTTTTAACACAACAACCAAATTAGTAACTTCTAGCCTTGAACACTTCGCTAAACATATTTGGGTCATTCACCCTCGCCAAATCTGGTTGTGATTCACGTTGTGATCAAAGTAATAAACTGTTGAACAGTTTTTGTAGCTATTCATTTTAAAGAAATGAAACACTTAATCGATGATATTTTTTTGTTGCGCGAATGTTTTTATTCGAAAAGTTCAACTATAGAAAAGTTAGCATAGCGTTTAAATTTATAATAAGAGTAGGTCTGTAGGTGTGTTCTTTGGTAGGTACTGCCGCAAGTTTGTCATTGAAGTAGCGTTTAGGTCGGTAAGTTCAGAGTAAACTGTTTGCTTGGGAAAATTTAAAATTATTTACAGATAATATATAAATCGGAAATATTGGGTAAAATAAAAAATCTAATATTTATTTTAGTGTCGAAAAAACGGGATTAAAATTAAAAACCTCTACTTTTAATAGATAATAAACTTTTAACCAGTATCAGCGTAAAAGTCGCAGGTACTAATGAACACTAATATACGACCGTACCCATGATAAATAATTCAGTACAAAAAATGTCCTTCTCAACGACCTTTAACCGATCCTCGGCGGGCAGTGCGATCCCGATGTACCGTGTGCTATCGGTACTTATGTTTATGGAAAAAAGGCCTCAACGGAATTTTATGTGCTTCATCCGGAGCGGTTCCTCGTAGCTGTCTTACGTTTTTAAAGCGTTAAATGCTAACAGCGTCCGATAACCCCGAGAAGCAAGGACATGCTAGTTGCCTGCTGGTCCGACGCGTTGTTTTTTATTGATGTTCACATTGCTAGCTTAACTGCCTTGTTGAATGTGAAACATTTTGCCATAATAAACTTGAAAATGTTAAAGCATTCATTTCTTGTAAAAGTGAATGAAGTACCCGTTTTAAATTGACGTCTTTTACTTCACAACATTCAGCAAGTCCAACATTATAACGACTTGCCAGCAACGTGCCATAATTAATCATTTTGGCATATCTATTAGAATGGCATTTTCCCAATGATAAATGTTCCAGTAATTACATCTAATATTATAACTTAGAACCGCAAATTTTATTTAGCTAAAATATGGACCATAATTAAATAGCAATTAGTTTATGGATTTTTAAATTCTAATCATCATTTAAAATTTCGATTTACGTAGCGAAATTATGTGACTAAACTATCAAATTTATCATTTTATGATTTTGACTATCTGTTTACCAAAATCTGACTGACTAATTAGCTGAGATGTGAATAAAAATTTATTCCGCCCGAGAATATCTAATTATTGCCAAAACCGACCAATGAAGGCTGCTTTTAATAGCCAAATAATGAGTGTTCGTATTCAAGGTTATACATACAGTTTCTTGGCAGGAAACAGAGAGTAACTGAATAGATATGGACATGGTAATTACGGGGCCTTCACTTACCGTTTTAGAATAAAAACCGCACTATTTAAATAGACCTCGTTAACAATGACTTCAATGCTAAATAATATAGTACGATGTATGGTAGGAAAATGGTGAGATAAATGCAATTACACACACACACATTAGAGTCTAGACAAATCCGTTTATACCTACTAGAAACAGACATGATGTTACATTTAAATGATTTCAATATTTCCATTTCCATAATTTTAGTTCTTGTAAAAATAATTCAAATTCATTCTTTAAATCTGTGACCAATGATAACTGTCAGTAATGGTGTTATATGGATGGGGGTTCAAAAATTCAAGTTTGCGTTGTCACGCCTGGCTGCGCGGCCGCATACAATTACCAAGACTGTAAAAAAGGGCTCAACAATGCTGGCCTCGTCCTTGGATCCCTAACAAAAGCTAAGAAAGGGCAAAGGAACCCGTTTGATGCAACCTTGGGACTTTCACTAACTACCTACGCATGTTTTATGTCTACAGATTCAAGATGAACCATTATTGACATTAAATTCTTTCACTTTTAACTATAATTGGTTTCTACAATCTTGATTGAACTTGTTGGAGTATAGTAGAATAAATAACTTTAAAATACACAAAACAAAAACAAAAGTTTAGTTCTTACGTTCGGCATACACTTCTTAAAATATGGTGTCTGTATAGATAACATGAGCACGAAAGTTAATTCACCTTCTTCTTTCCTAGATATAAATTAATAATAATATTAAATCTCGTATAGGTATATGAAGGAAATAATTAAAACAGAAAAGAGTCATAGTTCATAAATTTTTGAGTAATAATTTCGAGAATGATCACAACAGTCAACAATAAGTTTATAAAAACTATGTGCTTGGGAGAGGACGAGACTGAATTGGTTATTTTATGGTATGCCAATTATAATAATGCGATACGCACAAAAGTACCTATATAATATGTGGGTGTGTATGTGGAGGCGAGCATTACCGTTATGGAGGCACATACCAGTGACGTCAACGAGGCCTTATGCCATCGACGCTACACGAATACGTTATACGGAGAATAGTTACTATTTTATTAGTTAATATTACATTTACAGTTCTTTTAAAAATATTTTTTTTTTTCAGATCGCGACGTATTCGGCGAAAGCAATGGAAATAGAACATCGCAAGAGAGACGCACTAAAGAGCCGAGAAGATTCATATCTTCCATCCTCGGGGGTGAAATTCCTTACGGAAGTCACAGAGGTCATGTCCTGACTCAAGCAGAAAGAAAACAATATTTGCCTGTAGCAGTTGATAGCAAAAAAGTTGAAGATAAACCCTTAATAAAGGAAGAAAAAGATGTATTACAAGCCGATCCAATTGTTCTTCCGTCTAGGAATTCGCCTTCACCTGAAGCTACACCATCACCTGGTATTGATAATAATGTCACATGCCAAAAAGTTTCAGTTATTCAAAGAACACCATCACAATCACAATTCCAAAACAACAAAAAAGAATTATCTGATGTATGCCTTCCAGTTACTTTACCTCCTTCAGAACCAGAACAAGATCAGCCAATAGACTACGCAATAGCTAAGAAGAGAGGCGAGACTGAAGACGAAGAAACCGAAAAGAAAATAAGAGAACAAAGACGAACCAGCAGTTCCAAAATTGCTAACGGTATTTTGGCGAGACCAGTACTAGTATTAAGAAATTGTCCTGGGAATAAATTACCAGGCATTATCAACGCTGCCGCAGGCCATGGTCGCTCAACTAATGGCAATAGTTCAAATTCTGGTTCACAAAGTACCGGTGGGTCAGGAAGTTTTAGCTCAGGTGCTGGCAGTGCAGCCCCCTCTTCGGGTGGAGGTGGAGGAGCGCTTGGTGGCGGATCTGGTAGCGGTGGTAATGGTCGTGATGGTAGATCAAATTATGGACCTAACAGCCCGCCCACAGGCAGCCTTCCACCTTTTTATGAAACACTCGGACCAAACACCAAAGGAGGACAAAGTTCGTTTAATGCAAACGGAAACTTTTCAAACGAATTTAATATGATAAATGGTTTTAACATGGATTGTGAAAATACAGATAATGCTAACACAAATTTCCCAGAACAAAGTAAACAATATTCTTTAATGCAAAACGCGCACTATGGAATTGCATTGAAAGATGAAGAAATTGATTACGACCGGATTGAAAATAAACTAGAAAATCTTGGATCTATCGGTAATTACAGTAACAATTTCGATGATTCTATGGTTGTAGATATGGGTGAAGATGTAATTGACAACAATCAATTTTATACAACTTTAACTTTTGCTTCTAATGAAGGGATTTTAGGTAATCTTTCTGACTCTACCGAAGACTTTGCTAGCCTTCTCAACAATCACGTTGAACAAATAACAGATTCAGAAATCCGAGAATCTTCATCCATTACACCTGATTCTGTTCACAATGGTGTAGATATTGAATCCTTAGCGGAACAAGTAAACCTAAGCAGACAGTATTACGAAAAAGCAAACTACATTGCTTTTGCTAGCCAAGAACAAGGTTCCTCTTATGGATTTGCTAAGGAACGACCAGATTTATTAATGCAGCTTAATCCAGCACTCATACCCCACAACGAAGGTCAAATGCAACAACTACAAATTCATGTACAACTTCAACAAAGACAACAAATACTATCTCCTGGTTTCCCTTTCACTAGTCATTCCTTGGATTTGGATTCACCAACTGGAGTTTCACTTCCATCACCTGGAGGCAACAGTTCCCTGGATGGCAACAACCACATCGAGAACTCATCTTTAAGCCCTGCTGCTGCTGTAAGTGTGAAGAAAGGCTCAGTCGCCGATAGCAAAATTCAAATCTTGCAACAAAGGGTAAGCATTATTTGATTTTAAGGCGAAGCTCTCAATCGTTTCTCATTCAATGTCATC
>CAJQZM010034999.1:33788-54935 GCA_907164665.1 Colias nastes
TTTTTGTCCGATTCATTAATAAAATAATACTTCGAGTGCGTTTTAATACGCCTCGATAGTAATTAACTCAATTAAGGAATCTCGTTTCTTTCCTTTCTAGTGATATTAGATTCTAATTGACATTAAAATGATAACACAATAATTCATGTCACAATTTAATGTGTACTTAATACGTTATGTTTGTTTTTGTTGGTACTTATTTTGTAACAAAATTTTTAAATTTATACGTGAACGCTCGCCCAGAGCTCACATTAAGTCGTACCAAGTTTAAATGCATTTCTAGAAGTATTTATATGATTAAATTATAAAAATAATTGGTTTACAGTGTGTGCTGTGAGTGTGTGTAAGAATTATCTATTGTGCTAAGTTATTTAATGCGTTGATTGTTATTACATAATAGAATATACAAAGTGTAATTGAAATAACGCACGTGTTATGCGTAATTAAGAGTTTAAGAAGTTATGATGCTCAATTTCGGTACATTTGCGCTTTCACAGCGAAGCTTGTGGATATTAATGAAAAATTTGTAAATATTACTAAATTTATATATTAGTAGTAAATTTTAAAAATATTTTAGTGGTACCTTATTAGCTTTATGAGATTTCTAAAAAGAGAATTTTGTATAAATTTGTATGAAAATTGTTATAGCATTTTGTACGAAGAATACTTTGATCTGAGCGTATTGGCTTATCAACAGTAATTGGTTACACTCAATTATCTTGTGATAGCGCAATGCCTTAATTTTAACTACTTATCGATTGCATTTACTAGCATTTTGATGGCAATGTAAATTTATAGTTTCATATTTTTAGAAACAATCTGTTACATTGTACTGATAAGCAATAATATAATATTATCATCATTAAATATATGGTTTTATTTCGGTGCTATGAATTCTAACAATCGCATTAAGCTCTACAATAGTAGGGTAGTTCATATGGCGCTGTTAAGACAAAGATTCCCAAAACTTTTGATACTTACTTGTTAACGGGACAAACATAAACCTGAATGTCGTTCCAGTCTCGATCGCTGCGTTAGTGCTGAAATTTTAAACACGCTTTTGTAATTCGTAATGAAAGGCGTGATTCATGATTATATTATTTGATAAAATACATTCCAAATCTAATACAAAACACCTATTTATATTTCGATATGGCTTACCCAAACCATGAGCAGGAGTTTTGAACCCTTGACCGCCGAATTGCGGCGAATTATGAAAGTGGGATATACACGTATAAAATATTTAGTCACCATTAATAAATAAGGAGAATGCTTGATTTTGAATGGTGATAAAAAGTAACTCGCAGAAATGCACAATTATTTCAAATTCAAACATTTTTACTTACTCTTCTAATAACTAGACTTCTTCAGAACCAGACCTTCAGAAGTGCTTTTGAATAGTCAAAATACACGATTTACCCAAAGAATATTATTTGAGTTTCTCATAGGTACTTTAACCTATCAATCGCAGTCAGACCCCTTATTTCCAAATTTAATGTCGGACTAATTAACAGTTCAAACCTGCAGTATTAGTTCACAAATATATTATTATGTTCATTTCGTAGGTATTGATTGTTTAATTGTAGGTATAATATAAGGCACAATTTTTTTATGTTTTTCTGCATATTTATGTATTTAAATGGCTATATAAGTTTTGATTACTCCCTAAAGGATCTTTGTTTGCTAAGTTTAATTGAATTCCTTATTTAATACTTAATAAAAAATGACAAATTTATGATTAGATAATTATATTTGACACAAACTAATTAGATATATTTTATTAATTAACGTTAGTTTCTATGTGGAAAATTATGCGCCGAATTCATTTTTTAATCTAAAAAGTGTTCATTACTCATTACTTGCAGATACTTTGAGCAGTGGTGGCTCAGTGGTGAGACCTCAGACTTCGAATCGATAAGTCCGGGGTTCGAGACCAGGCGAGCGCGCAGGAAATAAATTGATTTTTCAATTTATCTGCGCATGTTGTAACATCACCACTGCTCGAACGGTGAAGGAAAACATCGTGAGGAAACCGACATGTCGAAGAATTAAAAAGTTCGACGACATGTGTCATCCGCCAACACGCACTTGGCCAGCGTGGTGGATTATGGCCTGTACCCTCATAGGAGGCCCGTGTCCCAGCAGTGGGAACGAATATGGGCTGATGATGATGATGATGATGATGACTCATTACTTTCGTTTAAAAAATATAAGTAACAATTAACATAAAATTGGCTATAAAATATTTAAAGGCAAATTTTCTATAATATGACATTGCCCAAACTAATTTAAAAGGATTTTTATTAGGTGATCTTGCGGTAAAGTGTGAAAATTTTAATGTCTGTGGTAGCTATGACCATGGAGCACTTCAAGCTGATTTCTAAAGTTAACTATAGTAGAATTTCAAATCGTCGTTTTGTTACTTCCCTCATATTATGTAAAAAGTCCATTCTTTGACTGGGTCTCCGAACCAACTTTCATTAATAATTTAGAACCAATAAATTTTTATTAATAATATAAAGATTCGCTACATAAGCTTTTATAAAGCTACCCAATATAATATAATAATACAAACAGAAAGTTAAAAAGCAACATAAAGAAAAAGTGAAAATACATTAACTATGAGCAACATAATGAAATTGATATTTTTATTATTGAAATTCGATTATTATTTTCCTATTGATGTATATTTAATTTAACCTCATGGGCCTACTGCTTTACTAATTGATTTATGATAGTAATCTATCAATATATATAATGCAGCCCTACAGTTTTCTTCACATTCCCTCATATACATACGTAAAAGCTTCACAATGATCAAACAAAAATTAATAAAAGAACATACTAATAGAATTAAAGCAGTCGCCCCGTACTTACCACTTTTATATTTATTGTATATTACAAATAACACAGGATTTAAAAGGACAAGTAACGTTTTAACTAATTTAAAACTGTTTATATTGCCCTTTATAACTATTGTGTGTGGGATGATTATATCCTGGAAGGCTTTGTATTTTATACAGTTTATTAGAGCGCCATTAGCTGTTATAGCATTAATGATAACATTATTTTCTGTTTCTATTTTTGTATACGTGGGTGTCATAAGGAGGGATGCGCTTATTAAACTTTTTAATATCTGCGTTGATATTGATATATTAATTGGTGCAAAGGAAACTAAATTTATGAGGAACATAGACCACAGGGGATTTATTTTCTATGTGTTTGTTATTACGAATGTTGCAATAATTACAGCCGTAACTCTTGTAATAACTACAAATTCATCTATTTCAACTACAATAATTGGAACTTTATTAGTGATTAATATGTATTGTTCCTACGTATACTTGGATATATTGCTTGCTGTGTACCTATTTTTATCCTTGAGAGTTCGTTATTTAAATATAGCATTAACTAAGGAAAGCAATGTAAACTATGAACTCTTCGCACAAAACGTTTTATTTTTCGACGGATTCTTTTGGAGAAAAGACTTCAATAATTTAGTTAAAGTACAACTTATAGATAAGCTAAAAGTTAGACAAGTGTTTCGCTTAGTATTTATAGTTATTCGCCATATTGAAATATCATACAGATTTGTGGTAAGTATGTAGATGATGTTATTATTTATATCTATATACAACATAATCTAAGCTAGCATTATTTGTATACAAAATATTTACAAATTAATTAGAAAATAATGAAATTCTGTTCACTATCATTTATTCAATGTTTTCGTGGCCTTATACTTAAGCCTTTAAATTATAATTAATTACAGATTCTCATTGGGACTTTTTTTATATTAGCATCATCGCTTGTAATGGCACACGGCATTATAAATTACCTAAAAATTATACCGGTATGTATACTTAGTTATAATATCGTATTTATAGTTGTTTCCAATTATTTAGTCACAATTTGTAAATGTAACACATAATTTTATTAAGAACATTTATACCTAACTCAATTTAATTCTCTGTTTCGAGCAGTGGTAAAATTGAAAAATTAATTTTATCTCCTGCTCGCTCGAATCCCCGACTTTTATCGATGTGAAGTCCGAGGTCCTTACCAATGAACCACTTATTAATTATTATTATTTTATACTAGCTGCCCCGGCAGACGTTATTGTGTTGTTTTTACGTTTTTATCTCCATAATGAACCATCCTTGTGCCTTAACAAAAATTAAAAAAAATACCCGAATTGGTCCAGCCGTTCTCGAGTTTTACCACAGTTTTACGCTTAGCAACACATTTTAAGATTCATTTTTATCTATATAGATTAATTATAATTAAGAAATATTCATTCACATTTCTTTAAAAATTAAATGTTCCATACCTACATGGTCTTATTTGAAAATATTGCATAGTATATTATAATCATAATGAATATTTATTTCAAGGTAGTTGATGGATTACGGATTACAGTTGTGTTAATTTCTGTTGGTATACTTTGGCTATTCAAATTTGTCTGTGGCATCTTCGCGGATATGTTTTTGACGCAAATCGGGAAAACGCAACAGATTTGTGCGTATGTTATGCTGGAATCTAATTTATCGGGTAAGTATTTTTTTTGCGCAAGTTACAAAATGTTGTACAAACAGTGCAGATGATACATAATATATACAATCATGTATACTAATATTATAAAGCTGAAGAGTTTGTTTGTTTGCTTGTAAAATTATGGTTATGCGTAAAAGAGCAGAGTTTACCTACTAAACTACTATCCATATTAAACAATAATGAGGTATCATCTGCAAACAGTTCTATTTTAAACCTGCGAATAATAAGGAAAATCATTAATATACCTATATACTTAAAACGAACGGTCCTAAGATCCCTGCGGAACACCAATGTTAATAATCGGCGCACCGCAAGACTTATCTCCATTAACAATATGCTTATGCTTAATATTAAACAACATACATATTTGTTTAAATCACAATTTAATAATTATTCAATCCTTATTTAATTTCAGAGGACACCCTTCAATTAACAGAGGAAATATTTCAAATGTTCAAAGTTTACGATCCCCAAATATCTGTATACGGAATGTACTATTTCAATTTTAGTGCTGTTTCGAAGTGTGCAGTGACTATAATCGTACTTATAGTCCAAATGTTCCAGTTTTCGTTTCCAACGAGAGAAGACCTTGTTCATAATAATGTGGAAACTTATGCAAATATAACAAATCCCTTCTAATACTTAATAAGTTTTTGGTATGTGTGTTCTGTTATCATGCGACTAGCACTATCCAATTACTGTAAACTAGCAAAATTTAGCTTAGACATAAAATATAAGATTTTGAATTACCTATTGTGTTCTTTCAATTTATTTTGACATTTTTTTTTTTCAAATGAACCCGGCTTTGCACTGATCCAATTATGCATCTTATATAAATGTTAAACTCAAAGTCTAACGCGGTGTGGTCACAATAAAATATCTATGGATCTAATGAAAAAGATTACCTACAAAGATAGTGTTGTAGGTTAATCCTGTAAAACCTGTGAAATATTTTTGCTTGTATATTTTTTACAGCTTTGATTCTACTTCTTTCTGGCTTTCTTACAATAATACATGGTTCTTCAAGATCAGTTGGAAATATGCTTTTGTTTACAAATAAAGGTAGCAATTAGAAAAGTACCATTCTCTACTTAGTATGTGTAATTTGTAAATCTAATGATTTAATTAAAAATTTAAAATGCAATACAGTTTAATTTTTTTTTATCTCTATAAGAATAGAAATTATTGACGATTGTATAGTAGTAAAAGTCATAAGACCTTTTTTGTTTGTATGTATTTCAATAAAGAAATGTGTAAAAGACAAGGCAAGAGTTGCCAAGACGTGGCAACATACATTTATATCATTAGTATTCAGTAGGGCAATTAAAGATTTGTTGAACCTATGCTATAATATACTTCGATTATTTAAGCTCTTGTAATTCTCTCTCTCTTCGCTCTTCCAACTTGTTATTGCTCAGCACCCCTTTCCATCATTCTAAATTTTTTAACAATTCTTTCACTGTCCGGGCTATTCAACTATGGAATGCTTTACCAGAAAGTATTAGACGTGCTCAAACGCTCAGCTCTTTTAAAGTGTTGCTTAAAGACCACTTCTTTTCCTTGCTATAGATTTGTTTTGCTTGCTGACGTCACCAACTATTGTTTTTTTTTATATATTTATTTTTCTGCGTTTGTACTATAGTATGTGTATGTATATGTATTCTATTTATATAATAATATGTATGTATATGTTTATTACAAGGCATATGTATGTATATATGTATTTTATTTATTTGTATTATTGTGTAGTAGTATGTACTTATGTAGTAGGTATCTTTGATACTTACATAATTTTATTTATTTATTATTATTATATTTTTTTTTTCTTCTTTTTGCACTATCCCATTAACTTCATACATTTCCTTTCCATCAGGTTGCCTGGTAGAGATTGCTGCTTAGCAATAAGGCCGCCTCTTGTACAAACTATGCCTTTCTTATGTATTAATGTTATTTTTGTCATATTTTAGTTTGTGCAATAAAGAGTTATAAATAAATAAATAAATAAATATATATGTTTTTAACAACACGTTGCTTGATCGAATTATGAGTGGCACTTTACGAAAAAAATAAAACTCATTAGTTACGATTGTTTTTGTCTCAGATTTTCATATGGTTGTCGACAAACCAATGTCAATTTATGAGACACATACTTTTAAAATAAGAGTTGGTGTGACTCACAGTCTTTCATATACCTACTGTGCAAATGATAATAACGAAGATTTATAGAGCTTGACGTTATTTTCAGGATTAATTCCATATATCTAAAGACATGCGGCGGCAAATAAATAATTGTTTTTTTAACAAAAAACTATAAAAGCGCTTTAAATTGTCAGTACATAAAAATTAAATGGGGCCAACCGGTAGACACCAGCTTTATAGTAAGAAAAATAATCATCAAAATTCTGTTAGGTACCCACTTGTTTAATTAATAAGTACCTACTTTGTAATTAGCCAATCATGAGTGCCAAATTCTGAGTTCAGTAGTAATCTCAAGAATTGACTTAGCTATTTTTTACCAACAAAACTGATACTCAGCATAAGTTTGTCAATCCAGAACAAAAAGGAAATACAGGAGTCAAATCTTTAGCTCCAATAGCCAAATAACATAATTCAAATAATATCATAGGGATTTTATTTTTATGAGGACCTACCTAATATTTATGATTGTTTTCATGCGTCAATTTGTTTGAAAATATTTAAACAAAACGATAATGCGCTTTATCAACATATTCTCGACACCGTAATGACACGGTAATTTACACTTGAATGTAAATTCATCTAGAAATTATAATTATTACAACAGATTTTTCTCCTAATCGATGTAAATTACACTCATACATATGTATGTATTTATGTGTGTGTGTGTAAACGTATACGTATACAAACCCGCAGTATATATATAAATATTAGAATGCCGCCGCAAAGGCTTACTTTCCTTAGTAAAAATAAGCTTACAATAAACTCAAAATGTTAAAGAAATTTTTCTTCGGTCTCTTCATCACAACGCTGATCCTCAGCAACGTAAGTTGTTCTTTCTTTATTTTGTATACTTTAGTCACATTAAAAAATTAGATATAAATAAACATTTCAGGCATTTAAAAAATTCAATCCTTTACAGATTGCAAATGTAAAAGCTGATGGTAAGCAATTTTTTTGTTTTTATTGATGAAAACTATAATAGACAAAAAATAAGTTCAAGTAATACGCAAACGAGATACCTAAATCGCATTTGATTAATATTTCCTAAGTATCTTTATAATTAAGATCATTCATATAGCCTTTGAATATAGCCTTGCCTAGTCGCTAGAAGGCGTCGATTACCTAACGGCCTGAATAATCTTAAAAAAATATTGGATGAAGCTAGCCGAAGCTGAGATTTTTTATATCATAAGGTACAAAAATACTTAGTCGTCATGCATTAAGCTTGCTGATAGAGCTGATAAAGCTAGTGAGCTTTAGCACAATATACTACATATTATATTGTATCCTCATCGTATTATTGAGTTTTACATTTTACTTCAGCATGTTAATGGTTTTGTATGAACTCTATTTAAACAATTATTTATCTTAGATCCTCAAGCGAAACCTGCACAACCTAACACCCCAAATAATAATGGTTAGTTACTCTTGTATGCATTATTCCCCTGTATATTTTCTCTTTTCTATGTTTTATATAATATAATATATGTAAAACGCAAATATATAAGACGGTTTGTCTGATCTATTTCTGACTATCAATGCGCAATTGCATTGCCCAAACTACTGGACCGATCCGGTTGAAATTTGGCATGATGACTGATGTAGGCTTCTGCTAAGATCTTGATAGATACTGCCAATGCAAGGGGATAAAATAGGGTAGGTATTGACACGATAGGATAGCTAGATTTCTATATTTAAAAATATCTCCCTATAATGTTGAATGACGCTGGAAGGTTGTAAACAAATGTAGACCCTATCAAGCAAATGAAGGTACATTACTGTTGTTCCCGCTTTTTGCAGGTAACGAAGGACCGCTAATGGATTTATTCAGTCTTCCAAAGAATTTCCTTAAATCTGTAATGAGACCAGTAAGTAATAAATCATACAATGTATTTAAAAATCATATGTAATTGCTCCATTTATAATAAGTCCTACGTCTGGTAACATTTATGTGATACTGGCTGTGTCCACGAAATTATAAAAGAAGCCTAGTTATAATTATAAAACAAGTAGTAACTTATATTTGAGCTTTACATGAGCTATCTGCCATTGAAAGTCCCTTCAATATCGGTCGAGTAGATCCATAGATTAGCCGGAACAAGCAGACAGACAATTTTTTAATGTATTATTTTGAGTGTATATGTCTATGTGCATTAAGTAAAGTGCTGCTATTTCAATATTAAAATCAGACACTCCAATTTGTACCTACTTATAGATAATAAATAATATTTTATGAAACAAATATAATTGACCTCATATTTCTTTTCCAGGTGTTTTAAACAATGCAGTTCATGGGTATGGGAACACACATAAATTCTGGATTAGCTATTTCTATCAATATCATACTAATAAAATAACGTATCTTCATACCTATTATTATTCGAAATAAAGAAGCCTGATTTGAAATGAAATATTTTATTTTACCTAGGTACAGTAGAAACGTGTAAGAACACATAGAAAAACCTGTTAATATTTCACACAATTAGGTACTCTTTTTTTAATACTTAGTCAATATTAAAATCATATTGCATAAATTTATTTTTATAAATGCAATACATATTTGCTGGGTGACCGAACTTTGCTCGACATAATATTTTGTTTTTAAATGTATCCTTGCCAGATCGATTAACCGCCCCTAAAACCAGGAGGTTTAATGAAGTATGCAAGAGCATAAAGTATGCAAGAACAACTTCATTAAATTCGAATTGCTCATTTAAATGTACTAGATAGAAATAAAATAAATTAAAGGCATCTTTCACAACTGCGTTGTTAAGAATACTGAATAGTCACATCAAGTCGCCCTTTGAAGTTAAAGGAATATAATAATATATCTTTATAAATTATAAGTATTCTAATTTAACGACCTCTATATAAACAAAACGGTGATGACGAATCCATAACTTCATGGAAAACTTACACGATATTTACCATATACGTCATCTAACATTTTAACAAAGGCTGTGTCAAAAATATTTTGTATTACGTCTGCATATTTTAAAATTTGTTCAGGTGTTCACATAATATTGTGCTGCGTCTACCGGTGATATATAAACTCAACATATTACTTTAAAGCCAATATTCAACTGCCGAGAGCGTCATAAAGACTCCAAACATGTTGAAAAAGCTATTTGTTGTTCTGCTTTTAGCAGTGATGTTCATAGGTGCAGTAAGTAGCCTTTCGTAATTTGTTATTTATATTTTAACATTAATAGAAAAATATACATATTTAATAAACTTAATATGCTTATATTCATTACGTATTTATCAGATATTATCCTTAATTAATTATTTAAGTAAGGTATATGTTTTTGTAAAGAGGTTTCTCGAATATTTTGAATTTCATTCCAATGTTTCTAAAGTTGCTTTCTCACGTATTTAAATATAAATTTAACATTTTCTTTTCAACTCATCATTTATATTTCTATTACAGTTTGCAAAGCCAGCGGGTAAGTAATAACTTCTGAATATACAACATTCATGATAATAATATAGACTATTTCAGCCAAGCAACTATTTACCATTATATTTATTAAAATAAAATTATTTCTCATTATAGTCTAGTGAACGCGATTTTGAAAATATAATTAAATAACTTTTGCATTATTTGCTTTTTTTGTTATTTGTTAATACTGTTGCAATATTTGCTTATTGTCTAAATAAAAATGGGATTTTTGTCTATCGCAATCCCATCATATCATCTACATATATCTAATTACTAATATATCTAGTATAATATCATCTATATACTGCAATAAACGTTAAATATGTTACAGATTCATCAACAGGCCCCGCATCGATGTTATCAACCGTACCGGCCGTAACAACACCCTCCTTACCTGCAACACCTTCACCGTCTAAACCTGCTGGTTTGTAGCCTGCAGTATTACATTTCCAAATGAAATCATTTTTTTGTTAGAATTGTGGTAATGCAGAGTCCACATTAGCTAAAAAATAGTGCACACAATTCGCCAAACAATTGGCATACAAAATTTCGAAAATACAACGTCCTAAAACATTAATTATTACAACTACAATTCCAAAATGGAAAAATTACTTAATATTTTTTGTTTACAACAATAATATTGATTGCGTGGTATATAAACGATTGACATAAAGTATTCTCATATTCAACCCCCATAAAGGTATTTAAATCTGTGCTAGCATTATTGATTTTTGTTTATTTAAACAAATATGAATACTAAACAACCATTCAATTACATATACTTTTGTTTAACTATTATACTAGCTGGGAAGACGTTTTTACAGTAAACAAAGTTTAAGATGTAACTATACAGGGTGTCCCACTGATGGTATACTAAGCTCAAAGGAAGTTATAGTTTTGCATACGCTAAGTACGTAGAAAATACTTATAAAATTCCAGACGCATTCTTTTTTCAAATAGATGAATTCTTAAAACTCGATGTGTACACCCCTAACAAGCAACCTGCCCAACTTTGCCACCTGCACGTGAGCTTTCGTTTAAGATTATGTTTTCATAGACAAAATGCTCACATTAGAGTAGCGGTATATCACGGCTGCGCGAAGCTAGAGAAGAAAACATGGATTTTCAGGAAAAATTTAGCAAAAAATTTTTGACGTAATTTTTTTGTTTAAGTATTTTTTACGTGATCAGTGTATGCAAAACTACAAGTCCCTTCGCGCTTAGTATACCAATAGTGGGACACCCTGTATAATAATTGTAGTCTATCGGGCCTATGTCAGCCAGGAATGATAAAGTTTTCTTTGGAATTTTCATCTATTCTTTAGTGGAAAATATGAAATAACATGTAGGAAAAAACCCTCGTCCGAATATCTTATTTCAAACTTCAATTCATATCTTCAATTCAAACTTAATTAATCCTAGGTTGTTTAATAGCATAATAATTATCAATATTTAATTATGGATTAAAAACGCCTCTCTCTTAGGTTTCTTTGGGCCGATTATGAATGGAGCAGAGAATGTAATAAAACAAATGACACGTTGGACAGTAAGTACTTATACAAATATTTTTATCTTTAAAATTTATATATTTAGGGTGGAAATTTTGAATTTTCTCTGGAGGAAAAAAAGTACTTGAAATACTGGAACTAGCAAATATTGCTGAAAGGAAACATTCCTTTATTTTTTAAAAGAAATAGAACGGCATTTTAAGATTTTTGAATACTTGCCGTGTTTGAGAATTTATATAACTGAAAATCATTTCAGGTTTCCACCCTGTATAATATATAAATTACTTCGTTGGTCGTAAACGAACGAACACTTGAGATAAATAATATAATTAATCCTTTGAGCTTTATAGAAAGCTTTTTGTGTGTACATCTCGCAGGGAAATGAGGGTTTTACGAAAACCTAGGGATACCCCAAAATCACGCAGCCTATCGTTACCTACCTATGTTATTGTATACCTATTGCTTTTTTTCACTAAAAATATTTAATAATGATTGTTTCACTTAAGTATATTTAGAGAAATGAAGAATGAATTAAGTAATTTGTCACTAGAATCCGAAGATTGATTAGGTTAGGTTTTAACAAACTACAGAGAAATGGGAGCCCTGCTACTCTAACGCTGTTTTTTTTTCTTTTTCAGAATATAATATGAATAAACACAACAACGCGGAATTCATTGGACATTTTCCCCATTTTTTTAAGATACTTACTTAATTGAAATATGTAAAATATATAAAAATAATATCTGAGATTACAGGAAATAAAAATAAAATGAATCTTTGAATAATAAAACTCATATTTATTTATTAAAACCCAATAATTACCCCATCTACATAACGTTACTTATAAATATGAAAATGCAATAAAAACCAAACAATAAGCAAGATTAAAAAAACTGTTTCCAAAAATACATACATATTTTCTAATATAAATTAATAAAGATACTATTTTATAACACAGCTATTAATGATGAAAATCGACATCATTGTAAAATTATTATAAACTAGCGGTCCGCTCCGGCTTCGCCCGTGGTACATATTTCGCAATAAAAGGTATAAAAAGGTATAAAAGTAGGCCTATGTTCTTTCTCAGGGTCTAAAGATTATCTATGCCAAATTTCATCAAAATCGGTCCAGTACTTTATGCGTGAAAACCATACATGCATACATACAAACCTTTCCTCTTTATAATATTAGTATAGATATAATATAACATACACTATGGTGTGCTAAAACATTCACTAGTTACTAGAATGCCGATACTATAGGAATATTTAATTAATATTGCTTCAAGTTCTTGCCAAGTAGTAACTCTATCTATGCATCATAAGAGCCACCTGAAATAGGAAACAAAATAAAAAGTTTCTAGAAAATACAATCACATGTTTAGTCATGTTTAACACAAATTTACATAAATAATAATATATTTATAGCAAGTTTTACAACATCTAGATAAGTTCTGTAAACCTGACGTTGCAAATTAAATGACAAATAACTTTTTAACAAATAATTGAACAGGCCATCAGTGAGTGATTATTATCAGCAAGTTGAGAAACTGACCCTTATAAAAAATGAAAAAAAAATGTAAAATTTTAGTATAAATAACCTTCTATAATTAAATAAAATAGGTAAACATTGGCGCAAAACAAAGATCCATAAGTAGCGGAATTTTATACGCTTAATTACATCCAAATAAAATTTATTTTTGTTGACGTATATTTGTACAGCTGATTCAATTAACTAGTTAACTATTGTGAAACTACTTATGATTGTTTTCAGACAACGGCTTAGTCAGAATTAATATTAAGGTTTTTCATAAAATATACGTCATAGTAAAAATAAGTGTAAGTTGGTTGAACCGCGCGCCAATAAGCGACACTTGATGACTTTAATTTCTTTACATTAGAGCCAGCGCGCACGAGCAACTTTGTCTCCGCAACTATTTTGTCTCCGCAACTATTTTGTCTCTCCCACCCATGGGCTAGTATGAAAGTGCGCGCACGTGGTGACGCAACTCCCCATACAAATTGATGGGAGAGACAAAATAGTTGCGGAGACAAAGTTGCTCGTGCGCGCTGGCTCTTAGTTTCATCTGTATGTTTGTTTGCTTGCATAATTAGGATACATTTTTTAGACAAACTTCGCCCCTCGGGCAGTTTTAACAGGTGTGTAAGTATAGTTGTTAATTTAAAAAAAGATAAAAGTTTTCTTACCGATTCGTCAATTTTCTTGAACTGCCAATTCCACTGCACAGGGTATAAGAAAGGTCGATGGTCGAAGCGATTGTCGTCCGGGTTGTAGGATTCCGCGTGGTAAGATGGCGTCAGAACCGTCATTTTGTGGCGATTCATCGCGTAACAACGGAAAAAGTGCTTCACTTTATCTGCCACCTGAAAGTACCACAATGTGTATGTACCAGTATGTGCCAATATTTTTTAATCGGTCCAGTAGTTCCTGAGATTAGGACGTATAAACATACAAACAAACTCTTCAGCTTTATAATTATATCAGCTATAATATATTATTATCGTATGGATACAAGGCGGCTGAATATATTATGTATTTATTTTTTTTTGTTGGAAATTATTCCAATTTATGTTGCGTATGAAACACCATACAACTAAATAATGTTGATAATGAAAAAATGGAGTACCTATGAGAAATGTCTGCGCCTCGTGATTACAGCGGTCGCTGACACAGAAAAAACATTGTTTTACTTATGCCTTTCCCATTGTTCTGTACTATTATTTTTTATTTCAGTGTGTATTAAGGATAATTCACGCTACACCGTGTCGCGACGGGGCCGGCCGTCCGGTCAAATCTTAATACATATATATATTATAAATCTCGTGTCACAATGTTTGTCCTCAATGGACTCCTAAACCACTTAACCGATTATAATAAAATTCGCACACCATGTGCAGTTCGATCCAACTTGAGAGATAGGATAGTTTAAACATGTAGGTTCCACGGGCGAAGCCGGGGCGGACCGCTAGTATTGTATACTTTTTGTATGAAGTGATTCGTCTGACCGTGGCTCGGCCATTGAAATTGGCCAATGAAATGTGGATGGATATTATTTCATTTGTTTCAATATCGCGCCATGGCAATACCACGTCACGTCATGGAGTATTAGGCGACGATTTTGGTATCTTTGAATCTCGACAAAAAAAAATCACTTCTGACACGCTCATTTTTTAGGGATTTTTCTTCTCATCTCAACCTAATTAAAAATAATGGGCTCATTATTTTTCCGGTTAGCCTGGTAGCCTGGTAGCCTGGTAGAGATACTGTTCAGCATTAAGGCTGCCTTTATGCAAATTATGCCTTTTGTTCTGCTTCATTTTTATAATTACTATTTTTAAGTTATTCAATAAAGACTTCAACACGAAATAAATAAAATAATTTTGCTCAATATCTACGAATCCATCTATAGATACATACCTCTTGTGGGGTACACTTCTCGTTCCAAGTGTGTACTAATTTCTGGAACATTCCAAACGGGCCACACGAGTACATTTTCCTCAGTCGACCGAACTCAGACAGTTCTTTGTATGTCATTCCCATATCTTCTTCGTCTGTTTGCGTGATCTTTCCTTCCTCTAAAGGCTCTAATTCTGCTGTAGGCGGAGCTTCTAATATACCTGATAGAGACGGCAGGGAAAAACTGAAAAATAAAATAAAATTTTATACCTGTAGTAATTAGTATATTATTGACTTTGATGTTTTGTATAAATTTTGTTTAGCGGAAAGATAAAAGAAATTATTAATTGCAATCCAATACTTCTGTTAATTATTATGAAACATACAGGAAGTCCTTGAAGACATATCGAAATAATAGATTATCATTTGAAAAACATAGAAAAACAACTAAACATAATATTATGTACATATTAATTGAAATGTTTAATTGTAACATACATATAGAAGGGTAATAAATAAATTATTATTCAGCAATTTAAATAATAGTGGTCTCAATATTATTAAGCAACTAGCTGTGCCCTGCGGTTTTACCCGCAGTGCTCCACGTCTGTTGGTCTTAGCATGATGATATATAGCCTATAGCCTTCCTCGATAAATGGGCTATCTAACACCGAAAGAATTTTTCAAATCGGACAAGTAGTTCCCGAGATTAGCGCGTTCAAACAAACTCTTCACCTTTATAATATTAGTATAGATTTAAATAATAATAATCTCATTATTATTTAGCAATTTAAGATACCTAGTAAAAAGCATTATTGATACACCTTTAAAAGCACCCTTAAAATTAAAATTACATAACCTTACCGCATTACAGCGAAACGCAGAAACGATTTCAAGTCTGTCTTAGAAATGCCACCAATGGGGTTCACATCTGCACTAGAACAGTCGTACTTAGTGAGATAGCCCCGTAGAGCCTCGTCCACGTTGGCAGAACCCAACACTAGCAAACAACCCGGCTTGCCTCGCACCCAGAGCATTAGCTGGGCAAATAGGTACGCGAATACCATGCGGAGACGAGCCTGAAAGAAAAAAAATCAAGCACCTATTAAATGTATAAGAATCTACATTAGCAACTAGGTACATATTTTAGTAAAAGACAAAAAATGTACACAAAATTTATGATCACTAATACATTTTAATTTTGAAATATCGTAACTTTAATAATATCCACATTTCTAAACATTAACTGTTTCTAATTTCTATGATATGACTTTATTAAATACTAGCGGTCCGCCACGGCGTCGCCCGTGGTATTTCGCAATAAAAGGTAGCCTATGTTCTTTCTCAGGGTCTAAAGATTGTCTGTGCCAAATTTAATCAAAATCGGTTGAGACGTAACAGACAGACAGAGTTACTTACGCATTTATAATATTAATATATTAGTAGCGATATAATAATTGTATAATACCTATAATCTACACTAATATTATAAAGAGGAAAACTTTGTTTGTTTGTTTGTTTGATTGTAATGAATAGGCTCATAAACTACTGGACCGATTTTAAAAATTCTTTCACCATTCGAAAGCTACATTATCCACGAGTAATATAGGCTATATATTATCACGCTAAGACCAACAGGAGCGGAGCCACGCGGGTGAAACCGCGCGGCACAGCTAGTATATAATATTAGTAGGGATCTTCATTGGAAACTATTTTCCTAAAGGACAAAAAATGCCTTAAAAGCTTAGGTGTTAGACAAAGCGGGCGAAGTCGCGGGCGAAAAGCTAGTTTCTTATAAATACCTGAATGTTTTGCAATGTTTGATTCTCTCGATAGCAGCCACCATTGATCTTGAACTTCGGTACAAGTCCAGTAGCAGTTTGAAATACACCAATAGCTGCACTCACTGCAGAGTCGATTAGTATGGGAAAATGGTAACTCCCTATCTCGGTGGACAACTAAAAAAGTATTATTAGAATATATTTATGTAATAATGTTTTTTATTGCGAGTATATTAGGTGTATAATTGCTTAAACCACATAGACTTTTAAATATTGAGTTGAGTGAAAAAATATTTATTACATTTCATATTTGCCATGATGTACAAATTATCTGTGCAAATTATATACATATTGAAAGTAACGGTAATACACGACAAAAATTATTCGTATATATCTTTACACTTATGAACTTATCTGACTCATACATCTGCTTCTTTTGATCTTAATAATTAAAAAAATATAAAAATCCGGTAAAAACAACCTGCTTAGCCCTCTGTCTCGTCTCTTCACTGGAATTATCAGTGGCCATGTAACATGTGACCAGTATTCTATTGCAAAGTTCCTTCGGATCGAGTGGGGTGTAATCTGACTCTGACACTATCTTACGAACGTCGGATAGAACTTGGCTATCTGAAAGGTAAGGGGTAAAGGATTTTTTAATCCAGGCCATAAATATTATATTATTTATTATTATATTATTTTAAATATTAGAAAACAAAGCATTTCTATTATATAAAAAAAAACTACTATATGAATAATATAATACTGCATAGTATTGCAGGACCGATTTCGTTATATACGTACTGCGGGCGAAGCCGGGTCGAACCACTTGTGTTAAATAATATTATGTACGTAGTAATAATCATCAGCTCTATAATATATTAAACTAGCTTTATGCCCGCGGCTTCGCCCGCTTTGTCTAAAACCTAATTAATTATTAGAGGTAGCGCGCACGAGCAACTTTGTCTCCGCAACTATTTTGTCTCCGCAACTATTTTGTCTCTCCCACCCATGGGCTAGTATGAAAGTGCGCGCACGTAGCGACGCAACTCCCCATACAAATTGATGGGAGAGACAAAATAGTTGCGGAGACAAAGTTGCTCGTGCGCGCTGGCTCTAAGAGCTAGCGCGCAAGAGCAACTTTGTCTCCGCAACTATTTTGTCTCCGCAACTATTTTGTCTCTCCCACCTATGGGCTAGTATGAAAGTGCGCGCACGTAGCGACGCAACTCCCCATAGAGTTGATGGGAGAGACAAAATAGTTGCGGAGACAAAAGTTGCTCGTGCGCGCTAGCTCTAAATCACTCTATCTATTTAAAAAAAACCGTATCTAAATCCGTTGCATAGTTTTAAAGATTTGAGCATACAATATAGGGATATAGGGACAGAGAAAACGACTTTGTTTTATACTATGTAGTGATGATGGAACATACATATTATTAATTTATTGCAAACTATTCAAAAATCATCAAAACATTTAATTCTGAATGATAATAAGGTTTAATTGAAATTAAACTTTATTAATAAAAACATAAGGACGACATAGGCAAGATTAATATGAACGTATTACATCATCACACGTGTCAGAGAAAAGAACGTATTATACGCTTATTTCGTCGTATAAGACATCGGCGCCGTGGCTTAGTTGGTTAAAGCGCCTGTCTAGTAAACAGGAGATCGTGAGTTCGAATCTCGCCGGTGCCTAGTGGTCGGAAATCTTTTTTTATTTTTATTATTTCATTTTCTGAATAATTTTTTTTAATATTATATCATTTTTATTATGATATTGCTTAAAAATTTAGAGATGATTTTTCCTAATACATTTTTGTATAGGAAAAAATTACGTATGAAATCCTAAAATTGAACTTGTTATCACCGATTATAGATAAGAAGTAATGTTATACATGCGTATAACCAGTTTTAAACGAAACTTTGATATCATACAGATATCTTTAATCTATAGCAGAGTTCAATAAATTAAAATAAATTTAGGCCGCTGATATAACTCGTTAGATGAATTACGGACGTTGGCAAAAAGCCATTATCTTTACTCTAATACTATATGGGCTATGTGGCCTGAAATAAATGAATTTTATTTTATTTATTTATTTATTTTATTTTACACATTCGTATTGTTATAAACACGTTAAATTTTCATTTGGATAAGATTAAAAACTCCGTGGGTAGTACAATATTATTTAGTTTATCTACCTATTTATAGAAAATAGAACAGACAAAACGGTGCGACACACTTTCCCATTTTAAAACTTTTTTTCAATCTACACTTAATCGAATAGAATTTTAATTTCCAAAAATGTACTACAGAGGATTTCAACTATAATAGGTATATCGATCTTTTTTAAACTTACCTCCTCTCTGTACTGCATCACAAATTTGCGTACACATGGAGAACACAATACAAGCAGTGCTCGACGAGTCCACCCCACCACTTAGGGGCAAAAAGAACCCCCCTTGGCCCGATCTTCGTAAATAATCCCATAGCCAACATGCTGGTCCTGTACAAATTATGTGGGTTAACAATTTGGTTTAAAAGTCAGAATAGAACGACGCGTTAAGAATAAAAAATGTCAATTACAATAGGGTATATAGTATACTGCCAACTGCATACGATAATGTTGGCGAAGTTAAGTATTTGTAACAAATTTAATGTAAGTACCTCTAGGTATTTACTACATAATATAGCTTGTATTACCAGAAAACTTATATAATGAATAAACTTAAATAATAAAATATGATATAAATTTCAGGAGATTTAGATATTTTCAACAAAATAATTTAGAGCAAGTGTATTATACATTTATTTATATAAATAATTTAAAATGTGAAATCGAAATACATACATACTACTCTACTACTTACCCATAGCAATTTCTTCCTCCGGGCTCAAATACTGCCATTCGATCGCTGGATTGGCAATTAGATGAATATCTTCATTATCAGATAAAGCAAAGTCCACTGTGATCCTTGGAAATGGTGGGCTAGACGCGGCTAGATGAGATCTAGACCGTTTCTTTGCACGGTATGACCTAATGTCCTCGAGGTCGATCGTGGCAGTAACGACCTCCTAAAACATGTTTATGGTTTACTTGCGAGTTGCGATGTCGTTTAATTTCGATGTTATAAAAGAAAGCAAGCAGATATTATGAGATATGATTCTCAGGTTTGAATTAATAGACATTTGACATTAAATACTTATAACCAATTGCTGAAAATCAGACTCAAGGACTCCATTATGATCAGAATTATATCAAACTTATATCCTATAGAATTTAAAATGTATTTCTACTAAATTTAGTTCAACACTTTTTGTTAAAAAAACAAAAACAAAAAAATAATCGAACATTTAAATATGTAGTTGAAAACCAATTAGGATTGTTATTTTTTTCAGTAACTACTTATTAAATTTCACCCTGTTTTCTCATTATCGAAAAATACGAAAGTAATTTTATTTTTGCATGTAGGTATACGAAATGATGTGTAAATAATATTCATAGCATATTGAATTTTATAAAATATGCTATGAATATAATTAACATACCATATTGTATGCAATTCGAAATAAACGAGATATACATAGATATTATAGTTTAAAATATATACACCCAGAATTATAAAATTGTAATTTTCCCTTGAACCCTTTTAGAATAATACCCCAATAAGCCATATAAAAAGTGATACAACGTAATAAAGTAACAGACCACATCCTGTAGAGAAAATTGCAATCCCCTACTGACGATATCACCATTCACAGCAACACAGGAGCATCCATTGAAATAAATCCTTTGTCCGTCACACCCTCGTAAATTACTGAACAAGTACGCCCCACCGCTTTTGAACGTCGCACTTTTTACTAAGTCCACGGTCACATACGCTTTTCGTAGTTCCGTGTAACTGCCTGAACCGTTGCATATAATTTCCACGCCGTCGAGGCCCAGATCTATGTGGCGACTGTAAAAATTTTTCAAGTGTATACCAAATGTATTTACCCCACATTATAGGGACTAAAATATTACCATCTCATCACACCTCACATCATCATCACCTTAATTTTTTTAAGTATTAGCGTGGTACAGAAAGGGAGACTAATAGAAGTTCACATACTTCTTGAATTTTTTTAGGGAATAGAAAAATTTCAATCATGGTGGGATTGCGAATGATGCTGGTTTGATCCAAGTGTTATATATTTTTTCTACTCTTAGCCCGGTCAATTTAAACCAAAAAA
>CAJQZM010035000.1:0-15292 GCA_907164665.1 Colias nastes
AAAAAAAAAATTCTTGCCAAGTATAGGGTTAAGGTTTATTGTTACTTGCCTGCTTTAATTCAAATAGAGTTCATAAATTTAATTAAATTTAAATTCATATAATACCTACATTTGTACCTACATATTATCTTAGTACATTCATTGTCAAGATTCCCTGAATCTAATTTCCAAATAAGCTATTTAATACATCTAGCTTACTAGGTACATACTTACAAGTCTACGTAAACCTTAACAGTGAATGAACTCAGATGGTACTGATACCACATTAGTCACGTACCACGGGTAGGTACAACCTGCGGTATAAACATGTTAAATTGTCAAAGATTATATTTGTTTTATGATGACATAAGGAAAAACATTTGATGGCGTATCTGTTGGTAGAAATGAAGATGATGTGTGTATTTAATATTGAAATAATATACTTTTTTGCGTAGGGCTTCTAGCTTTTTGATGTTTTCTAATCCTTAAAGTATTCTCTATTTATGTTCAGTAATTTATTAAATACAAATTTTAACGCATAATGTAAACGGACCAATTTCGTTAATTCTTTTTTTATAAAACCTAAATGGTTCTTATGGAGAGAAAACATGTACCACGGGCGAAGCTGGGGCGGACCGCTAGTTATTATATAAAATAATCATGTCATTATATAAGTATGACATGAGTATAGAGTTCATAAACTTACAGTATTCCAAAAGTTATAATGCGCATAGAAATCTTCGTCACTGTTCGGCAACTGTCATATTCCCGGAGCGTCCGAAGATGATATGTATATAGAGTGGTTAAATGCATTTTCTTCATGCATAATTTAGTCAAATTATGTGTTTTATGCTAAAAGAGATTAATATTTATTTGTAAGTAAAGATTTTGTTTCGATAATTCCTTGTAAGTAAATAGCGAGGATAACCCCACGATTGCGAATATATCTTTGATGGATTGATTTACTTGGAAAATTTTAAAGTACTTTTAAAGTGTCTAACTGAAGCTGGTGTAATGATGGAAGAAAAGAAGGTTAAAAATAATACAAAATTTATATTGTATAAAATATGGTTTTCAAACACAGGTTTACATTTAAACCATATAAATCTAATCATTAAAATCTCAGTTCAAAAGTATTTACAGTACTGATCATTCTTCAATATTATGACAATTACAAAAAAATAAAAATAAAAACAATCAAAATCAGGGATTATCTTTATTTCTGACATTTAAGATACATCGGAACTTTCATTATGCTCTTCTTCATTTTCACTTTCCCTACTGCCATCACCTGTGTAAATCATTTCATCGATTAATTCAATTCACCTTTATAAACAAAACCAAGAAGGGTATGTAATAGCAGCTCTATATAATTCCACACAGAGACAACACGTGCAGTCACCACCAATATTTAAAGACGACTGACGGATTTTTGAGTTTTTTGACTGACAGGCTACCGTCAACTACCGCCCGATTTGTTTTTGATTGTGTATGACCGTGAATTGACTTCTATTTCTTTTGAACAAGGTGTCAAATGCAAGTGCATTGTTTAGGGCTCTTACGATTCAATGATTCGAGTGTTTTCGGAAATACGACAATTAGCGAAGATTTGCATGCGCATTATTAATTTAGGAGTACTGTACGTTTCTTAGCAAATAATTCAAAAATAAATTCACATAACAACAATATCCACTTTAAACGTCATCGTATTATGACTCCATAATTTTTTCATATGTATGGACATACATATGAAAAAATAGCGAACCCCCAAAACGGCTCTACATTTCTAGATACAAATAGAATCATAAGCTAACAATACGCGTCAAGTCGTGATTCGCAACAAAGGGCCAAGGGAATGATTGAGAAGCTGCATTGACCACCGCAGATGGTCGTGGACCTAGGTTTTATGGAAGCACTAAGGTTTTTAAATTAGAATAAATGACAATCTTGTAAGTACACACATTATTTGATGCAATACCTAATATCTCTGGACTTAGTTTATGTGTTTAGTTTGGTATATATGTTACCGGAAATGTATGAAATCAAGGAATTGTATACAATTCCTAGGAAATGTGTACAATTCCGATACCATTTAGGAAATGTATAAAATATTGTTTAAAAAACTATTTAATGCATGCATATCCTAGGAAATGTATAATCTTCCTAGGAATTGTATACAATTCCTATATCGTATTAGGAAATGTGTAAGGTAAATGCTTTCTGTAATAAAACACGTTGTTATTTTTTTATTATAGCTCTTATTGATACAATCGGGTAACAGTCATACCGTAAAATTGTAATAATATTATGTTCATATTATTATCTTACTAATTAACATTTTAAAAATCAACTATCTAACTTTAAACGTAAATATCACAAAATCAACTTATATTTATTCTTATAAAATCAAATTTTCATTTTGCAAGTAATCAGTCCCCTCGTCCCGCTGTCCTCGCGTATATTTGGCGCAGTCGGATTGTACAATCCGCCGTATTACATTACGGCTAGCTGTTTTAATATGCCGAAAATTCGTCTTTTTCCAAAATTCTACAAAAGAACGGTCGCGAGCCGACGGAGCCCCACTTCGTGGGGCTCCTATTTCTGTGTAGTTTTAAAAAACACGAACCTAACCTAACCCACCCCCTTATCCAAACCAAAAATTTCTGATTACGAATTATCGGCATAGTTACTACAAAATGCCGACCGTTTGTAAACGGCCATATTATTATATACAACTTGCCTACGACATATCAATATCTTAAATGTTTTACATTTCCGATAGCTATTTAGAAAATGTATAGATTTCCTAGGAAATGTGTATAAAATAATTTATTTCACACATTTCCGTACGATTTTAGGAATTGTATACATTTCCTAGGAATTGTATACAATGACGGATTACATACATTTCCGGTAACATATACATAATAAAAAGGAATGTTCAAAAAACTGCTTGAAGTGGTAGTAATTGTTAGGATAAATTAATTTTAAATGAAGTAAAAGTGATGAAAAGTCCGGATAGATAAATTTAATATTTACATAAGTTTGTTAGAAAATATATTTCGAGGTGTTTCGGTTTAATATTATATTTTGGCGGTATTTGTATAATAAATAGTGCCTTTTTAATCAATGCTATGTTAACACACAGACTCAATAAATACAAATTCAAACTCAAAACCAAACATAATTTCATTTCAATGATCAATCCCATACTGTCACATAGAATAAAAAATAATACTCAAAAGCATTCCATTTTCTAAAATCAATAAAAAATTGCCGCCAAAATGCTTCCATAACCTTCTAGAAATCTATAGAACATAGACATTAATATGAGCGCACGTGGGCGACTCTCAGAACACGGGGAGAGCCGCGCTAAATAATAACATGTCACAGATACATCTCGACCTATAAATTGATTTAATTCTATGTCCTTTGTTAGTTTAAGTTGCTTAGAAAAAAGTAAATAATTTAAAATGGTAAGAATAGAAAAAGAGGCTGTATTTTTTAATTCCAAAAGAATACTACTTACTTACAATAATTTAGATCGAAAATTGTGATGATAAAAATTGTTTTGCAAGTCAATGAAAAATAATATATCTCATCCTAATTAATTATAATGGCCGAAGTTACATCTTAGTAAAATCATTGCTGACCTGCTGACCAGATTTGGATGAATTTTTATGCATAACAGATTGCAGGAATCGCAGCAATGAAGATTGGTGAAAATAATAGAAAACAATTATTGAAAGAAAATTGCTTAAGATAATTATTATACACTTCATGTTTAGACTAGAGATAGACACACATACAAACGAAACTCATTTACTTACATCATCTTAAAAAAATAATACTGGAAACTAAAGGACAGTTCTTTGGCATATTATGATATATTATGTAGTTAGATATAAGTTTGTAAAATTTGAATTGTAATATTGACATGATTTTAATAGAGCAACTATGGAGTTTCTTGCCGGTTCTTCTCCATAGATACTGCTTTCCGAATCGGTGGTAAATGTTAAAAAAATTTTGGAAAATCCAAAAGTGCACGCCTCATAATCTCAGTCGATATTTTTTTTGTTTATTTAATAACAATTAAACCACATCGAATCAGACCCTGAAAAATGAAAGGGTTCTATTCCTGAGCATACTCAAGCGTAAGAGAAAAAAAAAGACTCGATTAGTAAAGTATTTCGGTCGCTATCGTGTTAACAAGAAAATCCTCCGCACATACAGACACACGGACGTCCAAGACAGAACTTTTTTAAACTGTTTTTTAACTAGTTTAAATAACAAAAATGACATCAAAAATATCATGAATGTTAAAAATAGTGTTTTTTCTTAATATGTGTGTGTATGTATTATCTTACAAGTGCAATGTATGATACATAAAGACATTTTAAGTTTGAAAAATCAGATGTTTTGCGCGAAGTGACAGTAGTACCCACCTCAACGCTTCGCTTATGAGGCGTGCAATTGTACTATCTTTTGAAGGAATTTATCCTTTCAATTCTAACACTGTGCTTTCAAAATACAAAATAGCTCATCCGTTCTTCGTAATCTGTGTATCTCGCGCACAGCCTAGCCCGGTCCACGGAGCGACAAAACATATCGGTTGGTTGTCGCCCCGAGCCGGCTAACCAACTATACTTACCTTTAGGTAGCCTAAATAGCCTAGATTATTCTACAAAACTTGGGAGATACAGTTTATAGGCTGAGCTTTGTTGGGCGGAATTAAATTCGGATTTTGGGATATTATTGTAAGTTGTTTTTTGTGTATTACTGATTATGTGTCTGGTGATGTAATATGATGATTAGACGTATAGTAAATGATAAAACTAATTAATTATTACTTTCATCAGATATTTTAAAGAAGAAAGGTTTCATCAAAAACTGCCAAAATAACTAATTCTGTAGATACGAAAGCAAGTCGTCAACCTGACCTATTTCTTCATTGAACTATGTACCTATTACCATACATTATTTAGGACAATAAAAATTTATTTTTCCTTGGATTGCCCCTGAATTTTCCCGTAATTTTTTTTCATTATTTTTTATTAAAAATCACCCTCATGAATCTATTTCCTAAACTTATCATATTCAAACACATGCATCCAATACACCAGATCATTTTACAAACACACAACACCACATCCATCCTCTTCGAACTCAGTCAAAAAATAATTAGCATCACAATGCTATTGATTGGTCATACACAAGGCAATCGCCCCTCGCAATTAGTTACGCATCGATATGAAACAACCAGGTTCAGCTAAGACATATAGATTAGTTGGTGACATACAGACAGAAGGGTTGAACAGATTTGACGGTTTAATCTATACTAATATTATAAAGCTGAAGAGTTTGTTTGTTTGTTTGAAAGCGCTAATCTCAAGAACTACTGGTCCGATTTGAAAAATTATTTCGGTGTTAGATAGCCAATTTATATATATCATTACGCTAAGACCAGCAGCAGCGGGACGCGAGTGAAACCGCGAAGCGCAGCTAGTAACTTATAAGGCTATTTAGGCTATCTAAAGGTAAGTAGGTATGTGAGGGTGTAATAGTAAGTGATTGTAACTGATTGAAATATAAAATAATACACATTGAATTGCTAAATCTAATTAATGATGTAACAGAATATATTTTCGTCAAAGATTGTCTCTTTTAACCAAAAATTCAATTCTGAAATTGATCATTATACTTGAAGACCGCTCATTTAATGATTACCGCAATGCTGTGTTGATTAAAGGCATATTGTCTACTTACTGACTATCACTTAGTTCACGATCTACACATAATATTAATTTTTTCATGATAAGTGTTAGGTACTAGCTATGCTTAACCTATTCGGATGGAAAGATGAACCTGGAGACAGAAATTGATAAAAAATTGGTTCTATATTATTAAAAGTTAACACCGTGTCACTGTTTATCATGCTATGTAAACACTTATTTACAGATTAAAATCCTTCATCAATTATTTTTGCTCCATATCAATAATAAAAAATGTATGAAACCAATACAATCCGTCATCGACTCCGTGGTTTTTCCTCGAACTATTCGGCTCCTATTAAATACAACCATTTACGATAATCCGTATGTCACACGAACACATGCCAAATCCACAGTTCAAGCGTTTTGCATTCGATGTCCCTTTTGCCTGACGTCACACATCACCCAGAACTGTCATAACTCACACCGAACCTTCCAAGGGGAATTGTAACCTGTAGTACAGTGATAAGGTAAGTTTTGGCTTGGACAGGATAAAGGTTGTATCATATAGTTTCACCTTCATTGAATTCGTGATAAATTGATTGCAGGGGAAGATTATTGAATAACAAGTGTGGTCGGTTGATCGCGCCATTTGTACGCGCAGGCCTTATGATGAATTCCGAATCGGAATTTATAATCGGCTGCAAATCATGGATTATTGATGCCGTTTAATTACTGGATTGATAGTTTTACACGTTCTGCTGTTGGTCTGCAGCTGAGGTTTTCTGGTGACGTCACAGCTTGGATATGATTGTACAATGTACATACGTCAAGATGGAAATTTGCTTTAATCCTAGTGGTATGTGTACGTCTAGAAGTTTCGTTTCATTCTTGAAGTTTTGTTTCATCAACGTGAAACAGTATTAAGATTATATAATTAAGTTGTAAGTTGTAATAAGTGGCTTATATTTGTGTTGTTTGTTTTCTATATTCTGTTTCTGTATTTACGTTTTTAAAAATTCTTAACATACATTTTTATTTAATTTTATTTGTAGTTATGATAAGAATATCAATTTTGCAGTATGCTAAATTTATGCTTATTATGAGAATCAAGTCATATTTTCAGTATCAATCGTTACTACTGAGATATTTTTTAAAGATACAATCATTTACCACCCTGCCTTAAAACAAAAACGCTGCCTACAATATATCTTTTTCAGCTACAACCATACCATAAGTACAGTACTAATCATCACTTTTAACCAATCACATTTTACATAAGTAAAACTGACGTTATCCTCATTCAAACTCAAACTCAAACTCAAACATTTATTTATTCAATTAGACTTCTTTTAGAAGCACTTTCGAATCGTCATTACATATTTTTAACATTTAACACCGATTCGGAAAGCAGCATTTGCCTACCACAAGAGTAAACACATGAAAATTAGCGTGTACCAAACAATAGGACATCCTCACCTGCTCATACAAGCCGATAATAGCAAGATTATTATTAGACATGAATTATTGTCGCAATTAGACGCGACAGTGGGGAAATGGCGGAGCGTACGGACGGACATACGGACGTATAAATCAATCAGAGGGACGAATCACGCGGTGGCTTTTCTGTTGTATAATTAGGGATATTGAATGTAGTGTGTACGCTAGTTTATCTTGCTTACACCTAATTGGGCGTGCAAAAAAAGGACTAGGAAATCTTAAAACTAGACCAGAACGAGGCCTTATCATTTAAATTTGAACTGTGAATGTAGTTTGAAAATATTTTATGTTTAACTTGCTGCGCTCCGCGGTTTCACCCGCGTCGTTCCGCTCTTGTAATGGTCTTAGCGTGATGATATATAGCCTATAGCCTTCCTCGATGAATGGGCTATCTAACACCGAAAGAATTTTTCAAATCGTACCGGTAGTTCCTGAGATTAGCGCGTTTAAACAAACAAACAAACAAACAAACTCTTCAGCTTTATAATAATAGTATAAATTTATAGATTTAGATAAAAAACAATGACAAAAATGATAAGGCTTATTCATGTGAAGAAATACTTTAAAAACTAAAGTTACTAAATTATATGATATCTAAGTATAATGCCTACTTTAAAATGTTATAGTGATAGCAGTGCAATTTGGATAATTTATGAACTATTTCTTCAGTCATTTTTGAGAAACACACCTTAACAGATTTTAAACGCGATTAAAATCAGTTTATGTCTTGTTTTAATCGTAATTAAAATAGGTTAGTCTGATAAGTCAAAACAAGAACCACCCCCACCTAATGACAATTCCACAATCCTGCAGCATTCCTTGATCCATTAATCACGAGCGTTGCATCCGGCTCAAGACAATCAATAAGCTATCAGATATGTGACAGTACATTTGAAGCAAATTTGCTGGTGACGTTAACGACGTTATGATCTGATGAGATATGTACAGATATGAGACATTCATCGTGTTGAAACAATGGATTGTATTGAAGATGTTAGAGCAAGTGTAAATGATACTAGAATGAAAAGAGTCGGAAAGGAAACTAGTGAAGTAATTTCTGTTATTATCTATAAGATAAAGCAAGTAGCAAAGGAATTAAAAAATAGAGCGTGTGTGCCCAGCACGTGTCAGAAGTGAAACTACTTTGGCAAGATTCAAACACAAAATCGCCTTACTCCAGGACGTGACTGTATTTACCATGACGTAACCTTGAAATTTAACTCTCAACGCGCGTAAAATAGTTTCATTTCAATATTACCAAATTAGGAAATATTTTCTGTTTTATCCATTATGTTCTTAACATACTACACCTATTTTGGAAAGTCCTTCTCATTTAGATAGCTAATAATGTAGCTTTCTGAAGGCGAAAGAAGATTCTGAGTAGCTTAATAACTTAAGCTACAATTTCACATAAACCACAAGAGTGAAGCCGCGTGCTCAAGCTAGTATGTGAGTAAGTATGTAATATTTAGGTGGAAGCAATAACAATACAATAAACTAAGTCATAACACGAGTTCGTATCACGACAGAATATGAAAAGTTTTGATGAAGAGATTACAAGAAGATTCATGGGAACATTTTCTTTTAGAGGTTAAAAATCTAATTATTAGTTTATATGTATAAGATAGAAATAATTCATGACATCACAATGTACTGCAAAATTGTCTACCAATATTCTACAAATTCTATAAACAATTGTAATAAATATGTAAAATTTGGACATAAAAATTTCACCTAATATTTCTGATTTTACAATTTGATTAGCTGCTACTGTTGGTCTTAGCGTGATGATATATAGCCTAACACCGAAATAATTTTTCAAATCGGACTTGTAGTTCCTGAGATAAGCGCGTTCAAACAAACAAACAGCTTTATAATATTAGTATAGATATCTTATAACGGTTTGATTACCGATTTGCACACGAGTATAACTGTTCCTAGACTTTAATGTCATACATTTATTTACTCAATAAGACTTCTTCTAGAAGCACTTTTGAATGGTCATAACATTTACTATCACTTTGGAAAGCAGTTCCAACTAATACCTAGCTATTAACTTAGTTAGCACTACAACCACAGTACAAATTAACAGTGACTCAATGGTATTTTTGATCGTTACATAACTCAAGACACGTTGGCTATGACACCCTGCATGTTTGCAGCAAGATAGATTATGATTTCCACCTATGAACCCACTAAATCTTAGTTTACTGTAACATCTCACTAATGTGATCTGTGCATGTTTATTGCGTGTCGTTTATATGTCAGAGACACGGATACGACACGGCTAGATCGTCGTTAAATGTAGAGACAAACATTTGTTTATTCAACTGGATTCTAGAATCGTTTGTGGATTTTTTTAATCTATGTAATTCAAAAATGTTAGTTAACTTTTTTTTAAATCTACCTATGTTATTCAAAAATGTTAGTTATCGTCAATGTGTTTTTTATTGGCTTACTATTCTGCCAATAATAAACAGCAAAGTTATTCGACTTTGGTGGATACTAAAATTAGGTATTAGGAGCTATACAAAATTTTTCCAAAGAAGATAGATTCAAACATTTTTCTACAGGTATACCTACGTTTGACCGCCTCCTTGGTACAGTGGTTGACGCGTGAGCGTAGAACCGAGGGGTCCTGGGTTCGATTCCCAGTGGAGACGAAGAAAAATATATGTCTCGGTCTGGTAGGATACAGAAGGCTGATCACCTACCTACTTGTCCCTAAAGAAAATCGATCAGTGAAACAGATGTATGCATAATGCATCTGCCCTTTACCCCACTACGGGGACACGGGACTTCACTTTTTATACCTACGTTATGCCGTATCCATGTACACAGTAAGTTAATTAATCTGATTTAATAATGATCACAGTATAATCAATTTCAATTTTGGTATCTCTTTTATTAATTGATACGTCAAAAAATTGGCATTAAATGAATTTTAAAGTCGCTTCATTCTTGTCTTGATCAACATAAAAATCGTCTTCTTAAACTTTCATACTTAGATACATTTTACACCCCACGACATATCGTATCTGTATCGTGTCCGCTAAACCTACCACAGAAGCTCGCGTCTAATATTGAAATAGTGATTTATTACGCTATAAATCCGTTGAGTGTCCACCCGACAAACGTCGGATAATCGTATGACGTACACCCAAGTGTCCAGCGTTGCCAGGTGTCATCTGACATTTTAACGTTCCCGGGCCGAGATGTTTTGCCTAAATTAATTTGGAACATTTTAGCTCGTTCTGCTTAAGGTATTATCTTGTTATTTAAGTTAGGTGTTTCCGTAGTTTAGGGTGGTGGATATGTTTAAATTTGATTTCACATAAATATAGAGTGAAGCTGAAAAAAAAACAAGATTGAATATAATTGCTATTGATTCTATTATTACGTAAAAGATATTTAGTTCTTTTTCTTAAATTCTACTCACTAGAACTCAATCAAACATAGTAAGTTCACACTATCAAAGTTTAATTTATGACCTGTAATAGTGTCTTGAATAAATTTCTCTAATTCAGCCAAGTTTGGCTCACTAAATCTGTCATGTGACGAGAAAAATAGACTTACCATTTCAAAACTTACTATTTCACTATTTCCATGACCCTTTTTCCAAAACTAAATTATATTTCAGTCAGTTAAGAATCTTAGAATTTTTTGTAGATATAAAAAAGTCATACAACCAGAACTAAACTAACCATTACCACACTATTCACAATTCCAGGCAAACCTAGCTTTACCCAAAAAGATCTTGCATTTGCGACCGTCCAATACAATACTCAATTATTCAAATCACGCATTGGACATAGGTGCTATGGATGGCTTGTCACTTTCAGAGGTTCGTTGTAGCACCATAGCGAAGCCTATTGCATATTTTAGGGGCATTCGATTCATGTGGACCTGCATAATTGGAGACGCCTTTGAATATTGAAAGCTGTTATTAGGATGTGGGTGGTGTTTTTAGTGTTAATGTGGCATTTGGTTTATATGAATATGAATTACTTTGACTATTGACTAAATATTGATAATTTATTAAGCTCTGGTTGTTTATGTAAAATTATCAGGGCTTTCAATTGTTATAAATTGGCGAAAAATTGATGAAAATTTTGGATAAAATGTATGAATTGATTTATATAATACTAGCTTACCGCCCACGGCTTCGCCCGCTTTGTCTTAAACCTAATAAATTATATACTAAAAACTTCCTCTTGAATCACTCTATCTATTAAAAAAAACCGCATCAAAATCCGTTGCGTAGTTTTAAAGATTTAAGCATACAAAGGGACATAGGGACAGAGAAAGCGACTTTGTTATTTATACTATGTAGTGATGTATTATACAATATTTGTTATTAATGTTTATTGTTTATGAGCCATCTGTTTTCATAACACTAGCGAAAGCTTAGTATGGGATCAGATCATGCCGTGTGTGAAAATTGTCCTGAAAAAAAATTTGCATTGTAAAATGGACATAATGTTTGAGATCTACATTATTATATATTTTTGATTTTGCTAAATAGTTGATAGATCATATAAAATAATATTCTAGCATGAAATAATTGTTTGCATATTGAATATAAATTAGCAAGTATCTAAAGAATAACAGCTACATAGATGTGGAATTATTTGAAATAAATAGCTCCATTTATAATTATGATGCTCACCGTACTTTTAACAATTTTTTATTCGGTTGTATCATGTTTTTCTAACAGCTGAGGTGTTATATTTCTATGATTAATTGATTATTATGTAACAGGTGCATCCGATATATTTGTTTGATTTAAGTAATTGACTGAACAATGTGTATGAAATAGTAGCTAATACTTTATGAAGGTTTATTAAATGTATTTTATAAGAACTAAGAAGGAATTATAAGAAATAGATAATAAAATTATGTTTATTTTTCACTTTAGATTATGCGCAAAGTAATGTATTGGATCTACTACACTAAAAACTCGATTGGTTAATAAATGATTTCTTTCTTTCTGTGTTATGATGATTTAAAAGGGCTCCTAAAAATAATGTTGAATAAATAGATGTTTGAAATTGAGTGTGAAAGTTTGTTCGTTTTGTGCTTTCAAACTTGTGACCTTATAAAACGCAAAAGTACAAAAAAAAAGAGTTCTAAATAAATCGGCTTAAGTATAGAAATTAGACCTCAAACAATTACTATTAATTGGAGAACGTTGGATACTTTTTCTTCGAGTACTATCAAAAGTGCGACTTAAAACTGCATATCTAAAAGTGTCATAATATGAAAAGAAAATGATTGCAACAAACGAGTCATACATATAAAGTATCAAATATACCAAGATAGTAAAATACTTCCTCATAATATGAGCACCATTTGTAATTCCATTCCATACTATCCGAGCGTGGGTGCAAACCGCACTATTTATATCGAGCAGAACGCGCCCTGACCAATCACCGTGCGATTCGCTGCAATTTGAATTTGGAACTGCAAATCTACAATCTTTGCTTTACAATTCTAGAACCTTCCTACCCACGACATACACCCTTATCTCAACGCAATAAAGTTCATTTTCTGTGCAGCAATTCGAAACTAAACGTACCGCCATCTTGTGGTAAGTTCTGTAAGTGATTTATGTATTCGTTCGATGAATTATTTCTGAGCTTGTGTCGTCGACTCGCACTTTGCGATACGGCTTATTGTAAATTGTTATCAATTTGTCTGTTTGTTGTGAATATTATCTTGGTGCATATATTTGGAGTGAAGTGGGGAAATTTATTGATTTTGCTTATCCTTGAGATAGATTCGTCAAATGAGATTACGATTGTTTATGTTGAGGATTTTATGCTGAGAAATTAGTTAACGAAGAGTAGTGAAAATTGCTAACATGACATTAATTATGTTTTACTTCACCTTGGTGAAGTAATATTTAACCCATTTGGTTTGTTTATTTTTTAAACCTCATTTAATAAATAATATACTGTATTTTTTCAGCGTTAATATTTGCGCTTTTAATATTTTTACATTAAAAATGTCGAAACACACTTTAAAATAATTTATTTGGCTTAACTGACCTAATATGATATAATAGGTTCCTAAAAGTCAAGTGTTCGACTTTAATTTGAATCAAAGAAAAAAGAAATCCAACTCTATATTGGGCTAAGATACATTTATATAATTATTGGTATCATAATGATAAAAGTCTTGTTTACTTTCTTGTAAATATCTACTCAAATAAGCAGTAAAAGCCAGTAATGAAACTAATTTGAAAAACCAATATCACTAAACTGTCAGTTAAGCGGTGATATTAACACAAACTTTTGATAATGGCTCGTTAAAGTTGTAAACTTGCTAAATACAAATTCTATATTTACCACTTTGACTGATAGTTTAGTTAATACGCGGATTAGTCGATCACTAAATTAGGGTGCACCTTTTTAATTGTTTTAATAGTGTGAATTTAAGTTTTGTTGTTTCTTATTAAGATTAGGTAAAATAGAGTTAATAAATTCATTGTTTAAATTCCATACGTCTACAGTAGCAGTAATTGCAATGTTTCTTCGTATATGTACTTCTAATTTGGAAATAATATGCAAGATCAAGTCGGATTTTGATAATGTTTGTGATTGGTGATGAATGCTCTTATAGCTCTTGTAAAATCATTAAATGTATGTATGATGTATTCAAAAATAGTAGTAGTTATTTAATTTGTAAAAATTTGCACGTTTAACTTTAGCAAAATAGGTAGCCACAAAATGTACCCTTGACTTGTTGTTGTGTTGTTAAATTATTAATTTTTATATGCAAATAAATATTGTATTCTATACTACTATAGATAAATACCTCACCCAAAAAACATTATTGCACCTATATAGGTACCTACAGTAACCATATTGTTACAACCAAAACGTTGCACCAAATTTCGTCGCACCACCCATACCTCGTAACCGATCCGTCTAAGGAACACAAAACTGTTCTCTTATCTCGCCTGCCACTTACGTTAGTTTTAATTAGCTAACACTCGAAATTTTGTGCTAGTCGAAAATTAATCAAATCATTTATGCTAGGGAGGCATCGGTGGATGGCACTATGCGATATGATAGTTTGTTGTTGTTGTGATAATATTGTAATATTATTTTTAGGACAACGAAATTGAAATTAAATTTTATAAAGCAGGCACGTAAATCCGTAATCTGTTTATTGTTATTAAGATATTAAATTTTTTAATTGATTTTAATTAAGCAACACGTTTCGAAAACCTTACATCGAGCATGGTGACGGTTAGACTTCAAGAAAATATGTAGTATTTATCGTAAGTCAAGACTCAAGTCAGTTAATAACTTAATAAACCTCTTCATTTATGAAAAAATACAATATAAAAAATAAGATCAATAATAAAAAAAATATCACAAACTATTAGCTTTTCCTTTAATAAAATTACAATTTCATAAATAAACAACATTGCATAACGACATCCATCGCAGTTGGTTAAAAGCATGTCAAAGTGCTGGATCGGGGAGGCAATCTGAGAACGACACCTGTTCACTAAATTAAATACTATTCATTATGTAATGGCATATAGACAATAGAGGATATTTTCCCTTTGAAAGACAATTCAAATCTATAAATTATGGTATAATGTAGGTACGTTATTTCTACTAAGATGCGTATTTTATTTTAGATTTTAAAAGTTTAATTCGATTTGTAGAGAAACTTTATATTCTTACTATAATATGTTAATTTTGAAAGGTTTTCAATTGATGTAGTTTTGAGTTTTCGCTGTTTTAACTTACCTACCCATAAAATAAATAAATAGGTAAAGCGAATTCTACGAAAAATTATTTAACATAATATTCGCATACTTAGAATCAATCTAGACAATAAAATCTGTAAACATCTTCTTATCTTTTTAAGGAAATAATCAATGGCTAATACGGAAAATTGTTAAAAATACAATTACATACATACATCGAAAAGAGCTGCCTTCATGATCATGAAAATATTTTTTTACAAAAATCAACTCCAGATATTTTTAAACAAAACTTTACTTCACCATCTAATAAAAAAAAACCGCCCACAAAAATCAAAATAGAGACGTGCAAAACTATCGACATTGTTTACAAGCG
>CAJQZM010035001.1:0-13706 GCA_907164665.1 Colias nastes
AGACTTATCTCTATTTTTCGCCATTTTCAACTTATCACTTAGACTACTCTTTAACACTTGTGTATTTTATTCAAGAATGACGGGCAATAATTTTGTTATTTTATTTTTAAATATGAATTTAATAATTTTACCTATTTTCATCTGGATGGGAATTTTGTCCTAGTGTGAACGGACTATTGGCAAATTCCACTTATATCAACATCGAAAGCGGATTCTATTCCATTAGAATTTTTTCCATTTGTCTAGAGTCCCTGGTTAAATATCTTCACATAATATTATAATGTCTATGTATACACAGCAGTGCAAACCAATCTCCTCACACAGCTTAAAACCACCATCACCTGTATAATATTTCCAAATACCAGCACCCCTGTATCAAAAGAATTTCGTTCCAATCAGTATGAATACAACCCATAGCTAGGTATTTAATTGGCTCGCTATACGGCACGAACCAATCAACATTATAATCCTTCTTTGACATCCAAAGGGACTATTCATGTTGCCAGAACTTGCGTGTTTATTGATTTATTATATTTTAATGAACGCGCTTTCAATGGTGTTAACGACTGTAATAGTTTGGAGTGTCTGTTTTAATGAAAATTCGTTGACGAAGTTAGTTTTCAATGAAAGTAAGTTTGTATCGTGTTTTATAGTCCGTAGTTACGTGGCATCAATCATTTTTATCAGACACGTGAAATAGGTTGGATGGTAGGATATTCTACATCAGGAAGCAAAGGAACCGAAAAATAGCATATTGTTAAATAGTTTATAGTATAAAACTTTTTAAAATAACATGATTAATAATAATTTTATCATGATCATCATTAAAATCTGCCGGTTTACAGAAAATTAGGCATAGGTAAGTAATATTTATATGTACCAGGAATTACATAGTTATATTCCGTATCATTTTAATTTATGTTTGTTTTTTTCGATGTAGTTAATTTCCAATCATCGATGATCATATACCGTTTTTATAAGTTCAAAAATAAATAAACTAAATACAAATCATCTGTAAATAATGTATATCCTCCATATTATTATATTAAACTACAAATAGTATTTTATTCCACCTTCACTGGACTCCCCAAATACGAACAAACACCTGTGTCTCAATTATGAACTGCAGGCACAGATGTGATTCTTTGCAGGATTTATTGCTCGCTAGCGACGACCCGCGGCGCTGTTCGAATGTATTTTGTTATATTTTTCTTTTTATCATTTACTATGTATATATTGTTGGTGCAGTGGTAAGTAGTAAATAATTTTAAAGCATCATAAAACGTTTTTAAAGTGTCAAAAACACTTAACATAAATATATAGTGTCAAAATAGTGTCATAGTGTCAAAAACGCATAACATAAATTATTGTTAAAACCGATAAAGTTACAGTTCATTTGCTTTTAACATAGTTTCTTTCAGTTTCTGGGTAGTAACTACTCAACGCCCAAAAGGATAATCGAATCAAAACTGAAATACAAATACAATAATTGTCCTCATACTGCCAAAAATACTACCTTGCATTAAAGTGCACTAGTGCACACACGAAATCATTTTTTATTGTTTTGTATGTAAACACAGATAAAAAATGACACGAATTTCAACGTGTATGACGGAACCACGGTTGGACGCGTCAGAGCACGGAAATTGGAAGCGAAATCAAGTAAAAAAACATCCCCTCTGCTGGGGTGATATTAAAGCTTCACGCGTCCTACGTACATTGTTTGCTCGTAACTAAATCAGTATGTTATAGTTGGACGCGTGAGGGGTTAAGATATCACTATGGTTACGATAATATCGACAAACATTGGATAAAGTCTAATCGAAGACCGATGATATGTGTAATTTCCGCCTGAAGAGTGTGTTATGTAAATTAAAGTAGGTACTGAGTTAACGTTTCCAAATTTTAAGGAATGAGAATTAAAACATCTATTTAAACTCAAGCGATAAAATACACATGTTCATTAATCTACAAAACAACGTTTAACTAATGTATCAAATACGAGGAGAATTTTAATATACTATGTCAATATAAAAAATAAATAAAAATATCCTTGTCACAAAGCACAAAATCCACCTTCGAAAACTCATTATCACTTCGAATCAAAAACCTTTCAACACATGTGCACCAAAAAGTAATACCGCAGATATTCTGAAGAGGCATACTGGATGGAGCGATAGGCGCCGATACAAAGCGGCGGAGACCTGCCCTTTGTGGCGTAATGATACGCGCTGTATCGCTCGCCGCACTTATTAGTGTGCTGTGGGGTTATGGCTACTAGATGTGACACTTTATTTTTATCCATAGAGAAACAGCTACAATGTACTACTTGTGCAGACCATAAACTTTATGAAGGAACAGGTAAAATTATATGAGATGCAGATCCTACACTTTGAACTTTGGAAGAACCTGGAAGACCTGGAAAATCTTCGGAAGAACCTGGAAGCTCTGTCTCGAAGGCCAGTTTGCTCTTCTAATATCATGCTATTCTGTGGAAATAAGAGCCATGCAGTTAAGATATATTATGTTAGTAGGTACCTATAACTATAAAGTACTAAGCTTTTCTAATAAAAATAATTAAGATGTATCATCACAAGGACTAGTTATTTTGATTGAGCCTTTGCCTAATACATGAATCACTCTACACGTTTTATAGATTTTAATGCATGCATAAAACACACCTGAAACTGACTAGAAAGTCGTTGTGGTTATGTTTCTGAAAATGAAATGAAAATCTAAATTGAAATGAATGAATCGGAAAATGTATCCGATGGACCTATACCTAATAATCCATATAAGTTTATTGGACAAGAGCTGGTAAGGTTTTGTCGAACACCAAATCATTTTCGTTGTTTGTCACATCCAGTTCTCTAATCCCACAATCCACAATCACCTAGACAAATTCACCCTCCCGCATTGTCACTTTGATCTCGTGTGTTTTGGTTTTCACTGAGGGACACCGTTTCAATACACCTCTGCAGGCTTGCTGTTTATTTCGGTTATTGCTATACCCTGTAGTGCCCTGTACTATTTACATGTATAGACATCTTGACCAACGTTTTAGGATATTAGTAGGTATTTGTTCTAAATTGAACTTGGGGAACTTAGATATATTACATTTTTAGATAGGTATACTATGGCTATCTATGTTATATGAAGTTCTTATATAAAAAACCAGATTGTTGTACATAAATTGGATTTCAATACAAGGGTTGTTTATTTAGTAAAGTAGTGTTATAAACGCAATATTCGGTGTCTTTGGTGCAAAAATAGTAGTTATTCAGATAAAAAATTTTCACAAAATGAGATTATTGTTTGGATTAGTAAAAGACTTTTATCAGGTAGCAGGGTTATAACTTATAAGAGAGCCAAAGAGAGCGGCATAATTTTGTATATTCATTATTTTGAATTGCTCGAGTGAAATGATATAAGTGTACCTTACCTTCAAGGAGGCAGATGAATTTCCTACCTGTTAAACTAAATCATTTTATCCCTCAAAATCTTTTGGTCACAGTAATACTTTTCCGTTGTTATGTAAATTCCAATTGTCTACATATACATATGTGTATACCTATATTTGAGACTATTTTATGTCACAGTTCTAATAAAATATAAACATTTGTGTATAAATAGAGGTTCATTTCTTTTTCTCTCGACGTGCTTAAAGTTTGCCCTATATTTCTGATACAATGTGCAACCAAAAGACACAACTCCGGAATGGGGAGGCTAAACCTTTCCCCGGGTTTTTAATGTAAAAGTTTTAATGCATGTTTGACACTCTTTGTGCGGTAAACGTGTTCTATTCGATGAAGCATGGATTCAGAGTTTTGATGCTATATATTTTGTATGGACGTAAATTTAAAGAAAAAGAAATATTTAATAAAAAGTACCTAATTAATGATATTACCTATGTAAAGTTCAATAATTACAGGTGCCAAGTGACAAACCTTAATTAACCAGCGTGGTTAAGGGCTTGCGCCCTAATAGGAAGTTATCCCTAGTGGGATGAAAATCAACTGATAATAATAACATTTATCTCAAATATGTGAAAAAAATCAGCCGATTTGAGAACCTCTTCCTTTAGAAGTCGGTTGATGACCATGTATCTTAAATTTGTATGTTTCAAACATCCAGATTTCAAAATGTTCAACACTCCCATACGATTATTGTTGACGACCCTCCTCTAATAAAAATAAACCGCAGATGCGTTACAAATTCCGCTAATTAGCAACACCAGAATGTTTAAAATTAAACACGACTATTTTGAGAAACAGATGTGTTTCTATATTGTGTGCAAACGTCACTCCTAGTTCTACTTAAAGTGGGTAGGGCTATCTCAGCTGTGTGCTTAAGGCTTATTCTGGTGTGTGATGCAAGCGATATTGTAACGATATCGTTTTCTAAAAAAGTTTGAAATTACTTATTGAATGACATTAATTGAGTTATAAAATATTCGTACAAGTGGTGTGTTGCAACAATAAATCTTTGGTAGATTTACCAGATTTGCTGAGTTACTAGACTAGAGACTTGAACAAACTTTTATATATGTTTTCAAACATAAATTTATATATGCTCTTATTATTTTCTATTCGGTTAAGCTTATGTATGACGCAAACTCCCTATTGTTTACATTTTTATGGCACAGCAATGTAATACATAATTCCAAACTATTAGAACATTTAATAAAATAACAAGAATATCAAACATTTAAACAACAAAACAACATGCAAAACATTTTATATTTTGCATGTTGTTACTGAATACAACCTCTTCAGTGTTACAAGCGCTTCTTACCTGTATTTTTTATGTATCGGCATTTCCATTGATCTAGAATAGCCCCCAACACCTAAGGTAACAAACGATCGTTCGACATCAATTTGTCCTGTAGTCGTTAAAATCTCGTACCCTATATTAATTTTTGCTCCCCACGTCACGTCGGAAGTACGTTGTTATAGTCAAATTTACTATACTGATAGATAGCATATCGATTTTGGGGAGTCTGTCGAACGTAAATTGTGGTAATAAGCGCTTTTAAGTTCTCGTCGATCGAGGTGCGATCGAGTTATCTTTTGTTCGATTGCGGTTAAAGGATTGAAATGATTGTGGAAATAGAAAACTTTCCTGGTAACTTTTATAAGTTCTTAATAATAAGATGGAGTTAAAATTTTAAAATGTATTATTATTTTTTATAATTTACAGACTGATAAATGACTGCAATATTTTCAGAATCAGTGAATAAAATATTTGAGTTCAACTTAGTATTCGTTCGTAATTTCTTGTCGTTTCAAATGACTTTGTTGATGACGATTTGACGTTGTCGTTGTTGAGGTATATAAACTTTTATTAATTTACTTTTAAATAAAACCGCCGGCGACGTCAATTGGGAGTTTCACACTGTGTTACGCATTACATTTATTATTACATTATAGTAAGCAAAACCCCTACAACCTTCTGTTTGTTACGCACACATTTCAAAATCTAATACTTTTAATGCATTAAAAACGCCATGCAAAACCGTCTCAAACCACAAAAAATTAATTATTTTCAATGTGTAATAAAACGAAATATGGCAACCAACTCCGTTTAATATCAATAACACAGAGCAGACAGAAAAATCGCATTAAACATTTTCTCACCACATTGCAATATCAAAGCTTTAGCCAACATAATGTTCATGCTTCATACATAAAAAATGTAAGAATCATGATGATCATTCACACTAGATGTAAATCACTCGAGTCGATTTAAACCGGCATATTCCTTAACATACTTATAGTCAGGAAGCAAGGCCCCTACTATTGCAACTCGATTCATATTTTGTTTCATATTTTAAGGTTTTTCTTTCGAGTCTGTTTACTCTAGAGTACGTTTTCTGTTTGGGAATGTGGAAACGTCGGTAAAGTTAAGACTCTATGACTTTAAAAACATTGTATATAAAGTAATATAAAAAGGTGTTATAAATACATAATATGGTATTAAACTTGTTAATAAATATAAAACACACTTAAAATAATGTAAAAAATGTTTCAGGATTACTTTTATTAATTCGCACACTTGTAACATATTGAGCAAATATATTATTTCATACTTATATGACCGACATTACCTATTCGTCTTTAAAAACATTATTCTTTGATCGTAATAAAAACGAAAAAATGTGTGTGTATGTACTTATCAGTGCAGGTTTTGTTTTTTATAAAACCGTCTAAATATTCTCACAAAAATCTCGCCTACAAATAGTAAGGCAATAAGATTTATTCCCCCTACACAAACTTCCGACACCATTCGAAATTCATTCTTCATGAAACGTGTGATGTAATAAAAATACCGTCAGATCCTACAGTAGGAGCCTAGATGATAAATTATGCACCCCCCGATTTAGATCGCACTGCATTAAGGTACCCTTTGATATATTTTTTAAGGAAGGAGTCAAACGTATTAAACTGTAATAGAGCATGATGAATTATATTAAGGGTAATTGCGCGATTAGGGGAGGTCGAAAATTATTTGATAATATTTTTGTGAAACAAATTATACGTAAACTTATTTATAATTTTTTAATCTTTAAAAAGGGGACTGGATAGGGGTGGGTGCATTTTTAATGTTCGTCTGAAGTTCTTTAGGAGAGAGATGATCATTGAACAACCTTCTACGCTACAAACTTGAAACTTATTTTTGTACTTCCATTGCATATTGTATAAATCGATCGAATAGTCTAATTAAATGGCTAAGTAAAAGTAATTCTTTCAGCCTTAGATAGCCTATTTATAAAGGACGGCTATAGGCTATATTATATCAACACGCTAAGACCAACAGGACCGAAGCAATGTCAAAACCGCGGGGCACAGATAGTACATTAAATGTCTTTGGCCAATCTTGTATACAAGATGACAAGGTAAGACAAGATGGAGACAAGATACATGATTGCATATTGTACTCAAACATCAGACACTCAAGAGGAAAACACATAACATATTATTATGCACTGCAGCCCTCCTGCTGAATCACTGCAAGCTAATAATGTGCACATTATCTCCGTGACTGTTTACTTTGAAACGACGTGATAAAGCGTTAGCTATTCAAAGACGGGTTTATAATATACAATAGACTTGTGTTTTGTTACCGATCACAATATTACAGTTGTAATGTGCATCAACAATCACACGTGAAACCTGTGATTAGATTACCTACATTTTAATGTAGACCAGTAAAACAATTATGAAGTTAATGGTTTAATTGTCAACAAAAGATTTTAGAAGAGGCTCTCCTAAGTCATTCTCCTAAGTAGTTCTCCTAAGTAATTACCAAAAATTTAATAAATTTCTGCTCTTTGTTTAAGATATTCTGTCTGTGAATCTCTTTCTAACTATAACTACCCACTAAAGTTAAAGAATTTTAAAACTAAAGTGATAATAAGCATGTTTTACATTCGGGGTTATATTTGTAAAATCAAAACACAGGAAATATAATGTGGATACATTAAACTGGGCTGAACTGGCTTCGTTAAAGATCCTTTCAACACATTTCATGCGAAACGCAAGGGATGTGGTGAATAATCGAAATCTTCGTTAAGTGTAAGAGCTGCCGAACTATTTAAAATTATGATTAATATTTGAAAGGCGTCATACCTACCTGATTTATAATACATAAATATATTTCTTAAGTGATCAAATTGAGAACGAAGTAATTTATAATTGAAGAGATATGGAAGCGAAGTACAAAGACATTAATTGGTTACTGATATAAGGTTCAGTTAAAAGTTTTTACAATATTTTAGATTACATTATCTTTAATAGATTATTTTCTTTTCATTAATCCTTTCGTCTTTTATTGAAATATTCTTCGATTATCTATTACAAGCAAATAGCTAACCATCAATGATTAATATTAACTTAAAAAGTATTCGCCGTCTCTTGCGCTAACTTGCGTCATTTTGAATAATTTCATACGACGCCTGATTGTAATGAACTTTGCAGTTAATTTACTGTGAATCGGCCTTTCAAAGAAGTCATAAATTCTGTAAAATGAGCTACAAAAATGTATCCGACGGCGACATATTGGTGTTGGCTTTAATTCGATGTGACTGATTGCTGTGTGAACGGTAATTAATTGAAAATTTCTATTTAAATTATTTGATTTAATATTCGTTAACATATGAACGTTTAGTACTAATTTCAATAATTAATATTGGTATGATATTTGTAACCGTATTGTAAATTATTTAACTGTTTTAAATATGTTCGTTAAAGTTTGTAGTAGTATAGTATTATTTTTATTGTGATAGATTAAAACATAATATACTAGCTCTACTTTCCGTGGTTTTAATATCGGACAGACGATGGAAAGAAAGAACATTTTATCATATTGTATTGGGTACAATAAAAAGACTTATGTTTGACCCTGAGTTTTTGACTTCATTCGTTCCCATTTTCATCCAATTCAGCGTTGTAGTTTAACGATTAACAAACAGACATACAAACTTTTGCATATAACATTCATCGTGACATTTTAAAGAAATTATATCTATGCTATTGCTAACACCGAATGTTACGTTCACAATTCACATACACACCTCAGTCACGACTTAGGTTATCTTATGTTCTCTTGAAAGGTTTATAATCATTTACTTTCTATGGGTTATCATTACTAATTGTAGTGAATTGAATGTAGAGTTTTTAAATGAAATGTGCAGAGATCATATATACCTATACTTCATTGAATTGTACCATTTTTTTATATTTTAAGTCGAATCCTCATAAATAATTCAAATGAAGATATATAAAGGAAGAATATGTCTGGTTCTCTCTTGAAAATAATAATAATTATTGTACTGAGAATAAAATTATTTTTAAGTTTACATCATGGCTTTGACGAATTTATTATATGTACTAAATGTGATTCATATTATTTTAATTTAACAAGTTACTTCAACTGGTGCCTTCATAAGAACATTTAATTTTTTTATAAAAATTACATACATTTGTTACATTGTCAGATACTTCTTTAGGAAGTTTCATATATACTAAATGATGGCTTCCAATGATGATGAGAAATAAATAAAGTTTAGAAAATAATGAATAATACCAACCAACCAGGGTGCAATGACACTCTCTCACACTCACAAGGATGGAAACCCTAGAGTCGTGTGGATTATGCCCCTAAATAAATAATATTTGCAAACGCCAGATAAACGTGTTTGCATTCCATCTAATTTAATCCGTTGACACAGCTAGCTTATATTGATATTGTTCGATTCTAAGTTATTGCGCAGTGCTATGTTTATGCTACTTGAGGTGGGGGTAATATAAATGTGTATTCAGATAATGTACCTAGTCTTAGGGATTTTAAATTCAACCTAGAAAGATTTTATTCCTTACAAAATGACTTTATATGTCTACTTTCAACAATAAAATAATAATCGACTCAAAATAATTATTAACACAACTAAGCACAACCAAAACGACCGTTACGTCAGAGAGCCCAACGGAAAGTGTGTCAAATCCGCTGTTCAGCTCATTTTTATAACCACCCACTCGGTTCGGGTTGCCAGTTGGGAATTAATTTATAACAGTAGTTATTATCATTTATACAGCTGATATATAATGTTTTCTTTAAATAAGCTCTCAGATAATTACAATATTCAGCAATATTTTTTGCGTAAATCGTTTAGTTTAGGACAACTTGTATGTAGGTAGGTACTGGGTATGTAATAATTTGCAGCCAACGCTCTACATAACGCTCTACTTTATAATCAAAAGACGATCTTCGGCTTAATTACGTTCTTATGTATAACTAGTTTAAAACTCTCTGATTATATTTATTCTTCAATATTTAATTGGTATTTCTTCCATAATTACTTACCACATTAAGGGCTTCGATCTCATGTGCGCTGAGCTTGTAAGATGCATCTGATCCCACCAGACGTGGGGTTGATCTGAAAAAAAAAACAATATTTATTATTATTAGCACATGCAGCATATACAAATATATTAGCATTATTTATACTTATTGTTACAAGTATTTTGATTTATTATAATTTAAAATTTAATAGCTGGTACGGTGGCTTTTCATGTCATTTTATGATTAGCTCCTATTGGTTATAGTATGATATTTAAAGCATATGAAAATCTTTAAACTTCATCATAGCAAGAAAACTTTCTAAATGTAATACTTTTAATCCGGCATAATTACTTTGAATAACTTTTTAAAGGCGAGATTTTAAAATAGATGCCCATATTATAAAAGTTAATTTAAAAACAGGTAGAAAAATAAATCTCCAGCACATATCGGCGAAGACTCCTTAATAATCAACATTTATTAAATGTTGCCAAGTGAACTTTCAAAGTAGTTTGTTTTATATTACAGTGCGAGTGTAAGCGATTTATTATTTCTTTTAATTTATTTATCCTTTATACATACATAATTAAAGTAAACGGAACACATAAAATAACACTACTTTTATGGTCCATATTTTTACATATTAATTCAGTCTGATTGGTCTAGACTCTAGTGCAATCTCTATCATCCAACATGGTCGGTAGAGTCAAGAGGATATTATTATATGAGACGTAAGTACACAAACCTAAACATTTGTTTTTAGCCAGCAGTTTGACTACAATATTTAAGTTATTAAATGTAATAGCTAATTCGATTTTATACATAGAGAAGAAAAATTACAAGTTTAAAAGCTAATTTTATTAGCATTATGTTAAAAAACGAATTTTTATTATTTTTTACATTATTATCGCTTACACTGTTACCACATCACAGGTAAGACAAATACGCTCATTTCCCGCGCTGCCTCCGCTCAAACGTTTTGCCGACAAATTGTAGCCGCGGACCCTTATTCTGATACTTCCTGGAGTTGTAACAAAATATTAATTAATATAGGTATTAAATGAAAGATAAAATAAAATGTATTGTTAATACTATGCGGTAGATAAGATCTGTTGTGCTTTTTTAATTTTTTTAGGGGTTTGAATTAGTACATTCAAGTAAGCATTTTCATACCTTTTCCTATAAAATTTCTTACTTTTAGTATTAAAAAGGCAATTATTTTGAAATTAATTTTAAGAACTTAGCAAGTATGAATTGATGAATTGCATTACAGGTGTTGTAAATTTCCAACCATCTGTTTTCATACTATAACAAAATAATTATTAATATTTAAAGTAACGATTAAAATAATATCCCAACGTAACATCTATGTAATTTTAAAAATTGATATTTTGGTTAAAAATTAAACCAGAATAAGCCTGCAAAACCTCAAAATGTGAATCTCAGAAGTTTGGCGTCGCGTCTTATTTATGACGGCTATGCGGGATCTTACTTTTCTTTTAGTTTCGTTATTACTTTAAATTACCGATGAAAATCTATTTATTCAAACTTAATCAAATTTTGTATGAAACTACTCAACAAAAAGTCAAATAAAGATGATAAATGGCATTAAAATAAAATTAATTATTATCTGAATTTCTACTTTGAAAGTGCACTAATTTTTTAGTTTATGGGTTATAATATTATACGTATATATTTACACAAAGTAAATTTAATATTTTGCATAGTATGTCCATTAAAATGATTAATTATCTAGCAGTAGCGATGCCACTATAGTAAGCTCAAAAGCCTTTGTAAAAATCATATTAAAAAATCCTATACAGATTTATGATTATTAAAGCTAATAGAAAACTCATTATCTAAATCAACCCATTTCAAAACCAACATAAAAATATGTTATCCCCACTCTTATATTATTATGCCTTCTGTACATTATCTATTACATTATCAATTTCCCTTTCTGAATTTTCGAAACAAAATAACAGCAACTTTCACAATTATTAACTAAGTAGGCATCTCTACATAATATGTACTTCAATATACAAAATAACATTTCACGTCATTCCACAAGAAAACGGCCTATTGTAAAACACCATAATTTGATTTACTTATCCCTTTCTAAAGCCGGTGTTTTGTGAACCTTTAACTGAGATAGAATTTCTCAAAGTTCAAAAGCTGCATTGGATATGTTGATTGGTCACGGTTGTAGATTGCAGATTACTAGAGCTAGGTTTGATGCCTGGAAGGAATATTACCTAAATACTTATTGGTAACTTCTCAAAATAACAAAACAGTAGTTTTAGTTGATTTAATTTTTAGTTAAAAAGGCTAACCGATACAATGTAGAGCTAATTTTTGAAGTGAAATTTCTAGAGGCGCGTTGAGAGTAAAATTTCACGGTCGCGTCATGACAATACCGTCACGTCATGGAGTAAGGCACTTCTGACACGAGCGCTCGGCACACACGCTGTTTTTTTTTCTAAAAAAATAAAGAGGTCTTAGAAACCACAATAAAATCTATAACACTGTAGGAAAATGACTTTGAAACAATAACCTAAACTTAACATAAAATAAATTATTTCGAAATATGTGCAAAACACAAACAGAAAAAAAACCGTGCGTTTATAATCAAATCCAAAAAAAATCAAGTCAGATTCAAATCCTAAGTTCATATTTCCAAAAATAGCACCAAAATAAAACGACAATTCACCAATTTCTTATAAAACCTCTCAAAATAATATTAAGTCTAGTTTATAAATAACCAAGCCCCTTTTATGTTTTCGGTGACATGATTACCGTGAGTCGATCTGACCTCTGGGGCAAATCGCAAGGGGCAGATCTCATCTCAAAAGGGCGTTTCTGCCTCATGACTTATGGTCACGTCAATGCAATAGTCAGCTATTGTGGTATTAAATTTGTCTGAATGTGTATAGAATGATTACTTTTATTGTAGTTGGGCGCTTTTTTGTTTGATTAAAGTCAGCTTAGATATTGGGAGTTCTTTAAATAACGTATATAATACCTATAAAGACGTATGTAAATATCAAGGCAGATATTATGTAAAATTTTGAAGTATATAAAAATAGGTGTTATGCATCTACATAATTTATTTTATGAAATTGGTATGTGTAAATTTTTTTAGACAATTGAGTTCTTGATTTTTCTTATATCTGACGGGTATGAAAGGTACCTATGAAATAAAGGAGTTTGAAAATATTTTTCTGTGTTTTATTTATAACATCATTGCGATCCATATTATATTATAAAAAAGAAAAAAAAACTTGAAGTTTTTATTGTTCATACACTTAATATCCATCTCTAGCTTTTTACTACAGATTAACACCCTCACAAAAACAAGCTGTTTTCTTGCAACAAAACCACAATAAGTTATCGCGCAAAACAACTTAAATTGCATGCATCTTGAAATATTAACAGTAATTGACAAAGGCTGGGGAAACGGAAGTAAATGTAGCATCTGTCACAATATTTCGTGTTTATGTTTGTGACAGCTGCACTTAGCTGATTAAGAAAGTGTCTAAATGTGTAATAATAATGTACTAAAGCAGTGTTTTTTACAATATTAGTGATAATTTGAAGCTATGACAGTTCCTCCTAACATGTTCATGTATGATTAAAGAAAATAAATTGAAATATCAAAATAACTTTGTCTGCCTTTCTGCACAGGGCTGAAGAAACTAACTTAAACAATCAGTTTCTCTGTCTTTCACAGGAATATCCCACAGTCTCTACATTTCATGGTTCACTTTACTGAGAAAGTGACACTAATAGGTTTGAGTATGATAACATTATCAAAGTCAAACCAACTTTTTATAACGTTTTTGCTAGTTCATAAAATATAACACAAAAAC
>CAJQZM010035001.1:13716-26206 GCA_907164665.1 Colias nastes
TAAATAAATTTTCGGGTTATTGAGTTTGAGATTTTTAATAGTAAGTACATTAACTGTATACCTACTACCTAGGTTATACCTAAATAAAATATTATCTGTAAATTCATGCTCTACCATATTTCTCTGTCTATCTCTAAAGTCTAAATGCATTTTTATCAAGTAACAATACACACGATCCCAGAAGTATATTTCTTACAATATTTATAGTCTTTCATGTAGTATTGCAATGTTTTAGTTCTAATCAATCATCTCTTTGTATTGTAAGACGTTGTGTGGATAAAGGACCTAGGAGATCTATCTTGGGAGAATCTATCTTTAGATGAAAATATTGTTATGTGTAAGGCATTGTTTTGTAAGCTTTTATCGTTTCTAAACTTTGCACTCAAAAGATTTTCATTTATAATATTATACATTGATATAAGTAATTGATTGCCTATCGATTTTTCATTCTTCATTCAAAATTTTTTTTCACATAGATATTTTATTTTCCTTATAATTGTAATTTGTACTATGTATGGAATGATGTAATGTATTTTTAAAGACAATTGATTATTTTTATTAATAGAAAGTTAATATCCATAATAATTACTTCAAGTTTTTGGTGACAAATACATATTTTATTACTGCGCCATCTAGCGTTGATTGCTTAAACTATCTCTTCTCCAAGCTTTGCACGATGGTACGATGTCGTGTGTACAGAAGTGTTGATTTAAAACAACTAGATGGCACCACATGCGAGGGTAACAATTTTTCGTAGCGTTTTTGGAAGCAATAGAACATTTTATTTGATGCAAAATATTGTCTTTATGTACTTTATACTTTATTGTTAACTAATTGCCACAATTTTTTATTAAAAAAGCATGTCTTCATACTTTTAGTACGAATATTAACGATTGAGTATTTTATTTTTAAATTTAGACTAGCTCTAGATAAATACAATTATTTATCTAGATTGTATAATAGTAAATAGTACATAAACAGCGCGGGGTAATTTTCGCTCATAAACAATTTTTTATTCATTCCAGCCAGCGAAAGCCACAATTTAATTAACATAAAAAAACATTGAGACCTAAAAACTTGAGATTGACAGGCTACCAGTCCGCGAAATTAGGTACGAAACCACCCTGCGGTTATTTCCCCACAAGGGGATGTCATTTATCCGCAGTTTAACTGTGAGGGTCCATCGACAATAGATATGTTATGGGGCAAGTGATTAATTCGGGCATTACAAATAATTCCCGGGCATGATGAATATTGATGAGAGTGTCAATGTATTGACGTCAAAAATTGAGCTAATAATTATAAGGTCGGCCACACAAGGTTTTCCCATGAATTTACTTAAAAATTGAAGTAAGTAAAATTATTGTCAAATATATTTTATTACTTAGCAAAAACGAAAATGACGCTGTATAATCTAATATTCAACGATATTACTTATAAACAATAATTATTATTATTAAGTATATAAGTAAGTACCATTAATTATCAATCTCATTTAATTAGGTATCTATTTATTATCAGTCAAATAACTAGAGAAGTTTAATAGCTAGCAATTAAACTTAATAATAGGTTTTTAACTAACAAAATGGCATAATAGAAAAGGTTGAGTAGGTACAACAATTAGAAACTAACAATTAAATTTTCCCTTAATTTCGATGTAATACAAAATGTCCAATTACACACTTGACCCATAACACATATATTATGTATTACTATTTTATATGGAGGGTTAATATGAGATGAAAGAGATCTTAAAACCATGAAAGTAACTAGCTCTATGTCGTTCTAATGTATACTTTATTGTTAGCATGAAAAGGGCTCTTATTTTTTAATAGTTTATTTTCGGCTTCATAAAAAGTATCCTATTGTATAATATCAATAAGTTCTAACCTATAGCCTATAGGCATATCAAATTTCAACCAAGTCTAATCAAAATTTGATGAATGGATTGCAAATGTTTCCCGGGTTCATTATCAAATACTTTTATACATAAGTAATACCTATTTAATAACATCTTCGGTTCATGTTTTATTCATTAACTTTACTTGTAGTTTTATTCAAAATTACTTGAACTCGCAAACTTCGTATTCCTTCTTATATTAGTAATCGTTATAGTACCTACTTCTATACCTAACTCTATCATTTAATTCAGTTCGTTCTCGAGTTATTTTTGGTTTATAATTATGACATAATTAGTGTAGTTGCTGTATTCCTTCTTATATTAATATGTTATCGTTAGAATATATAGGAATTCTTATTTGCCTGACTTTGTCAATAAATTCAGCTTGTTCTTGAATTATTTCTGGTTCATAATTATTAATATGACATAATCTAATTAACCGTAATTTCCAAGATTTATCCCACCAATAACCATTCTAATCCCAATAAATCGGCAGATTTGCGTATTGCATTATCTTTATAGCTAGCACATTGAGATCGTGAACATCGCCAATAAATACCACATGTGCAATTTGACATCAAACGTGCCTGCCTTTGTAAATCCGATATGGTCTCAATCAACTGAATCCGGTTGAAGTGACGAATTGCATGCGCAGATATATTATTATGTATGATTAATTTAATATACAAGTACCTTACAAGTACCATAGTATAAGGAGAACCAAGTACCGTACTATTGGCATTAAGTAAAGTATCTCAACTTTGAAGACTCTGTGCTGGTTAAAATTTTTGTAAAAGGTATTTGAGCTGTTTTTAATTGAACTATTGAAAGAATTAAGAAAGCCTATACAAGCGAAGACATAGACTACAAGGTGGATAACATATGCTTCGATATCATTTGTGTCTCACTGTGGTATATTAATCAGAAAGATAGAGCTTTGAATACATAGTAACTAATAGTTACCAACTATATTAATAATCTGTTGTTTTGGACAAGGAAATAGACAAATAAGCGTCGTTTGCGTCCTTCAAAGTTCAAACAAACCAATTTTGAATCGGATGGCCTTAGGGGATAACCCAATAATATAATAATTAAGGAAAACTACCTATATAAAGAACCTATTCAGTCAAATAATAATACAAACAATATCATAAAAACTTTTTCATTGTTTATTCACATTTCCGATTCACAAACACAAATACGCACTCCATTTAACAATATCCTGAAATAATTTGTCCGCTATTAACAGTTCAATGTTTCAGACTGAACAAGGATTTCTGTTCACGCTTGTACACTCGTCAACAGTGGCTATTCCCACAGAAAATACACAGGAAATTCATCCCAAGCACAAAGGAATAGAAGATGAAATCCCATGAACTAATATTTCGTACCATGTGTGATGTGAATGTTAAGGTAGGTTAGTGTCAGGTATGTTGCAAGGCATTATGTTCTATGTACATATTGAAGTTAGTACGAGAACTGCCTGCCTTGAAAAGCTTTTAAAATTATTTTTATGTGAAGCAGTTTTTTGTTTATAGATACATATTATAAATTATTAAACATATTATACTGCATCGTAAGATTCGTAAGCAATATTTGCATATCTTAATTATTTGGTGTCTACAATTTTATTGCATGCATTGCTGCATTGTGTTCTTCATTTATCGCACGATAAAAAGTCTTATGATTATCAGAATAAAGTTGTTTATTACTTGCATGTAGAGCTCAGTGTAATATCGTGTTATAAAATTCTTCATATTTGATCATGTTAAATACAAAAGTTATGAAGATTACAGGTATTTGTAATATTTCACGAAGTGGTAATTCAAAATACACCTTAAACTTATCTCCGTAAGGTTTTTCTTTGCACGGAGATTTGAGACTGAAATGCGCCAATAAATGATGAAATTTAAAAAAATATGGATTGCCATATTTTTGCACACTTCTTATTGAATCTTATTTCGCTGTAATAAAGGAGAATGTCGTTTGTATATATTTAAAGTGTTACTAAGAAAAGCTATAACTGACCAGCGGATCCACGTGGCTGGATCAAAGAAACGGACGTTGGTCATAATTGCTTGGTATTCCTGTCGCGAATTTTAACAGCATGTTTAAAATGTATGGAGGTATTTGTGTAATGTGTTGTATGGTTTGCCTAGGTTATGGTGCACTCCTACTAATATTATTAACGTGAATGTTTGTAAGAATGTATGTTTGTGACTCTTGAACGAAAAACCACTGAACGGATTTTGATGATAGTTGACAGTGAAGTGACAGTGAGCTTATGAAATAGCATATTATAAGCAGTGACGGATTAACCCTTAATCAAATTAAGCAATTGCTTAGGGCATCACGTCTGAGGGGGCACCAGAAGAAGCACAAAAAAAATCCGTCCTTAGGGCATCAATTCTCACTCTCACGTCACCAAAAACTACACGAAAAAAAGTTTCTAGGACTAATTTGAAAATTCGCGCGTTTTAAGTTGACATAGAGTCCGACCTAGACTCATAACCCCACTCCCGCTTGCCCACTCGCTGCCCGCTAGTGCATTCGACAATTCGAATGCCCCGGAATTGCGATCAGCCAATCACAAACCACTCCTTCCCCGCGAGCCCCAAGCCTGGCGCCTCCGCAAATCTGTTTCAATCAAATGTTTTGTTTTTTGAGTAATTGTTCCGGCCGGCTTCTATGCGTACGTAGGTAATACAATTTTTGTCGACAATTCATTCAAGTTCTGTTCATAATATTGTGTTCGCTTAGTACTCCAGTCAGTCAAGACAATCAATTCACAATAATTCCAAAAGTTTTCAAACTTCGGTCAAGTGAATGGACGACAATAAATCTCATTTTGCAACCTTGTCCGCAGTCCGGAACATTGTTAAAATTGCAATTAAATTATTTTTTGCAGTATGGTCGTGAAAAAAATTCCAAAAGTTCTGCAAACTTGGGGAAGTTTTCGATATAATATTTCATATCACGTATTAAATTTGCAACCAATCTCAGTGTACGGAACATCTTTTCATATTGAATATTTATGTTTTTATTTTTTTATTTATTAAACTGAATGAGGTTGCAAATTTGTAAATGCATCAGAATAGATGTTTTCGAAGTTTGCAACCAAGTTCCAAAACTTTTGTAATTATTCCGAGACCACCTTACTCGAAAAAATGACCACGAATTAAAAATAATTATAAATAAACATGTTCCGGTCAACGAAAAAGGTTGCAAATTTATTCAACCGTTCGGTATATATTTCTGATATCTGTGTCAAGTTTGCAGAACTTTTGGAACGTTTTCATTCAGTTTAATAAAAAAAACATTAATATTCAATAACAAAAAATGTTCCGTACACTTAGATTGATTGCAAATTTAATACGTGGTATGAAATATTATATCGAAAACTTCCCCAAGTTTGCAGAACTCTTGGAATTTTTTTCACGAACATACAGCAAAAAATAATTTAATTGCAATTTTAACAATGTTCCGGACTGCGGACAAGGTTGCAAAATGAGATTTATTGTCGTCCCAATGTACCATTCACTTGACCGAAGTTTGAAAACTTTTGGAATTATTGTTAAATTTTCGATTTCTAATGTCGATACTGACTGATGTATAGGTAGGTACGTAAAGTTTTATTTATACATAGAGTCCGATATGTTAAAAAATGTTAGACGCTTGCGTGAATTCAATGCTCGGAAAAGCCGCAAGGCGCATTTCAATAAATAAATAAATTATGCTTTGGTTTTTATTATTGTCGCACCTACTCCACTTCTAAAGTACGTTACATCTCATCATCTTATTTTACAAAAAACTTATGTTTTTAGGCGGTAAAGGTTTAAAGACCGATTCTAGTTGACATACGGATTGGGGGGCCCACAGGCATGGATTGCTTAGGGCATCTAGTAGTCTTAATCCGTCACTGATTATAAGCTATAGAAATACTTGATTTTGGGCCACCCCAGTCACCACCGCTTATAAACACTAAGTAGTATCACTGGTGGTTTCACAAGTGCTTTGCCGGTCTTTAATAATAACAAATGAGTAATTTTCTTGAAGGCCCCAATGTCGTAGAAGTTCGGGGCCACCGCAGGTGGTAAATCGTTCCATAGCTTCACCGGACGCGGAAGGAAGTTACGAGTGAAGCGTACGGTGGTGAAGCGCCAACCATCCAGATGGTGCGGATGGAACTGGTTTTTACGGCGTGTGGTCTGATGGTGGAACTGTGCGACTGGTAGAAAATGGAACAATTCCTCATACCTATCAACATGAACTTTAATATGAACTAGCTGTGCCCCGCAGTTTTACCCGCATTCCTCCGCTCCTATTGGTATTAGCGTGATGATATATAGCTTTCCTTAATAAATGGGCTATTTAACACCGAAAGAATTTTTCCTATCGGACCAGTACCTAGTTTCTGAGATTAGCGCGTTCAAACAAACAAACTCTTCAGCTTTATATATTAGTGATACAGATTTAATTATTTTACTAAATAAACCTTTAAAGTGCAATAAACACAGTAGGTATCAAGAAAATCTCTACAAACATAATTATTCTAGAAATCCTACACATGATAACAATTTGATCGCGACAGTACCGAAATAGCAGCTGATTCAGTCTTGAGCAGAGATAATAGACTATGGCTGCTTTATTTATTTGTGCCAATCGTGAACTGACGCACTTGACCTTAAATTCTTTGAATGTATGGCGTTTTTGTATTGATGTGATATTTTTATTTGAAGACTTTTATCTAATGTGGTGTTTGTTTTGATGCTCACAATAACACAAAATGGATTGTTCATTGTACTAATTACATAAATAAAATAAAAAAAATATGCAACTGAAATTATAAAAAAAATGATTAATATAATATTATAAAACCGTTTAAAAAATTATAATTATTGTAAAAAAGTTCAATTGTATCACAAATAAATAATTTTGTTTACACAGAAAGTGTAATTCTAAATGGGTAAAAAAATTACGAATTAATTACTACGAAGACTCTTTTATACTAATACATATTGGTAAAAATTATTATTTATAAAATTCTCGTAAATTAAAAAAAAGATCAAAAAGGAATTTGTCAGAAGTGGGATTCGAACCCACGCCCACAGAAGTGGACTGCGACCTGAACGCAGCGCCTTAGACCGCTCGGCCATCCTGACGATATGTAACGTTTCGAAATTATTGTATCTTATCGTCAGTTATATACTTATAACCTCATACAGTGTAATATTTTGTGTAAACTTTTTTGAAGCTTAAACTTTTTGTCAACTTTTGTTGTCCTTTTTTTCTTTTGTAGAATTAATAATATAATGGTACAAACTACATACTACTCGTTCAACAATTATTTTGGTTACCTATTTAATGGCCATATTTCGTGGATATTGAAAATAATATACGCATGTATATTATTAAATATTTATTAAGGACCTCAATCTAAGACCTCAATTTATAAATTATTCAACTAGGTATTATAAAATGAATGCTTTGGCTAAACCTAGACTAATGTAATGTAATGAACGAAGAATATGAAAAATAACACAAAGCGAAATTTACATTGAAATTTGAAATTAATGGATAAAACATGAAAACAATAATAACTTACAATACAATTTATTAGGCAAATATTCTACAATATAAAGATTTCACACACTTCACATTTAAAACTTAGGTAACCTATAAATTTATTATTATCGGAAAAGCCATCTTATTTAAGATTTTCAAAATATGTACCTACTAAGTAAATTAGAGATAAACTACGATAACATGGCGCGCCCCTCCAAATTACTGTTTCAATGTGTGTAGTGAAATACAAATATTTAAATATTATATTATTATTATTTATAATAATATAATAATTAAATTATTAATTTTTATTATTATATTATATTATTATATTATTTATTATGAATTTCACAAATACTTTCAAACGTTTTGAATTTTGGAGGGGCGCGCCATGTTATTGTAGTTTATCTCTACATGACTTCACAATCAAGTGGATATTTTTGACAATAATCCACGTCCATCAGACCATCCATTCATCATTTATCAGAACGGTATCGATTCGATCGCCGGGGAGACGAAGACCCCCGCTACAAAATATTGGGACTTGGGTATTGTCCGGAGTGCCTGCATTATGGCCGTTTCAACGCTTAATGCAAGATGAATGATGGAGTTAGGTTTACTAGATAGTGTAAAAATAAAATATATTTAGGTATAAATTCTGTAAAAAGCAAAATGTATGGTAATTATAGAAGTAAGATCGTTTGTTATAAGTAGTAGATAAAAATTATAGAGCCAATAATATTTTTATCAAATTTTACTTTAATTATTAACCGTTTTGTCTGCAGTATGGAATTTTCTTAACATAATTCTATAGACCCTTTAATTATTCAATCAACTCACTTTTAAAAATATGTATCTGTCTAATAATAATTGTGCGAATTTTTTCGATATTCCAAAAATTACTCTACAAAGGATTAGTTATTCTTCCAATATTATATTTATGGCAATTTTTCTTTACATTCACATTAGTTTTTCAGAAGATTATAGATAAACATTCGTAGGTATTATACGATTTAAGTGATCGTTCAGCTAAATTTTACAATCTAACATTTTAAAATACACTTCCATCGAGTAAAATATATTGTTATTTAATATTTTGGCGCATCCAGTATTTATTATCCTAGGAACTCCCTACAATGGTGCTTGAATGTCCCCTAGGAGCAGGGTTTGAAGCTAGGCAATATCCTGGCTTCGCACGAAATCTAGATAGAAGTCAGGTCAATTGCTGTGCGTTCATTTAACATTGAGATGGCTTTTAGTCTAGTCTATTAATTATTAGCCTTTGGAAGGTTTAAATTATTTCTTGTTTTAATTAATATACCTTAAACATATTATGAATGTTTACCTATTATGTCTATGATGGTTAGGAAGGAATTATGTCCAATGTAGTATACTACGTATTTATAATATTATGATTTTCTAGATACTTACCTAACCGCTATTTCTCGTCAATAACTGAACAATTTTGGGTGTTTTATTGTTTACAGCACCAATACATCATTTTTACTGATAACTATCTAAATATAAATCCATAATTTAAGATCTATAATGTTTTGGTAGAATTGAGGGTTGAGATTTACGACCCTTTTGGGACAATAGTAAAGAATATTCAGTTATTTTTATACTAATTACTTGATAGGCGTGTTCCGGAAAAATTTAGATTCGATAGTAGGTACTTTATTGTTCTTTTTGTCCTTATACTTTGATGCTCAATTTTGTCTCATACTAGGTTCTCGCCCACGGTTTCGCCCGCTTTGTCCAAAACCTAATAAATTATATACTAAAACCTTCCTCTTGAATCACTCTATCTATTAAAAAAGCCGCATCGAAATCCGTTGCGTAGTTATAAAGATTTACATAAAGAGAAAGCGGCTTTGTTTTATACCATGTAGTGATTTTAGTATTAGCATAGTATAAAGAGAACTTATACTATGCTATTCGTTAGGATAAAATAGTTAGGGATGTTGAACTCTTATTTTTATTAGTGTAATAGTTACTACTTGACGTAACGTTACATCGTTAAAAGCATTTAAAAAGAAATATAATTTACACGCCTAGCTATTAGTATATTGTCATAAATGAAAAATGTATTTTACTGGTGTTTATTTTAGTACCTGCTTATGTTTCCAGCAGAGGTCGCACGCAGCACTTTCAATGGAATATTTAGTGTGTAGTTCAAGTTATATGTGGAAGCGGTTGGAATATTGTTTTGTTGAATGTAGATTTGTATCTTGTTTTAATGTTTTAAATGGACGAATAATGGTCAATCAAACATAATCAATTGTATTACCCAAATTAGGTAAATCTGAATTGATAGTTAAAATTTTGTTTTATGTAATAAGATAATTTTGTTCAACACAATTTTACTTTTTTTATTGTCTAACCTCTGAAAACGAATAAAAAATTTATTCCGCATCAGGCTTAAATTTTCAACTTTACTGTTAACTAACTTAAAACACACATTAACATCACTTTGTTGTGCTGTAATATACAATACTAGATTTTCGCCCGCGTTTTCAAAGATTAACCCGTTCCCGTTCCTGTGAGATTTCCGGGCTCCTGGGTCTTCAGCTACCTACATACCAAATTTCATTGTAATCGGTTCGGTATTTGCTTGAAAGAGTAACAAACATCCATCCATCCATCCTCACAAACTTTCGCATTTACAAGATTAGTAGGATGATTTTCTGCGACGTGAAAGAAGGACAAACAAATACATGAACATATTTTTGCAATCATTAATAACAAAATAATGATACACTATCCGCTGTCGCTTGTTACTTGACCTCCTCACACACGTGCTCTTGTTTATAATTTGTTGTCATCGAAAATGCACTGGGCTTCGCTCCACGGATGATGTGTTACGTATTTTTACACGACCATTAAAATAATTTACTTTTAACTCTTTTGTGCGGTTGCTAACCGGGTTTTAATTAAATGTTCAGGTGTTGAGTGGTTGGAAATTGTTAACATGGCTAAAACAGGGTTTTCATTCACATGTGTTTATATCTATGAGAGTATATTATATTATATAGAGATAATAAAGCATGTTTTAGTAGGTAATTACTTAGATAGTCTACATAATATCTATAATACTGGGTACTCTCTGTTGAGATTAGTCGCACTTGCCGAAATTCTATGGTCTTTCCATGCTTAAGATTTATATTGTCAAATGTCCTGTGTACGTATGTTTGTTTGTTTTTAAGAAAAAGATGTGTGTTATTTTCAGTTTAAACATATAAAAATAATTGTAATTTACAGTCATTAGAAACATCTTAAAATTTAACCAAATTACAATAGAGAATAATAAAATCATTCTTATAATGAATTAATAACTGTTTAATTGCGAAATTAGTTTGTACAATTTGTTACCTTTTGTTAGGGTTTCATTAAGAAGCCTGAATTTCACCCTTTCGTTCTTAAATTGTAGAAAATTGAGGACTTGAAAATGATTAAATTCTACCTATTAGTGAATTGTTAAGGTTTGAGTTACCTTCAATTATAAAATAAATTAAACTTAGAAAAATAAGAAGAAAAAGCAGCTTGAAACTTTTAATATGAATAAACCACGATTCAACCTCTAGTCTCTACATTACCTATAGCCACCATTTACTCTTTCAAAAAACTATTTAGTTGAATGATTGTAGAATAATATATTATTACAATAAAATATCTCTACTATATAATGTAGAGTATAAAATCTATGTATGTATGCGTGTAGAGATATACACAAGTCTCAAATAAAGTACATAAAAAGCTGAACATAAAGAACATTGAATCGAATAACGCGTACAATTTGGAGCTCTTGAAAAATTCAACAAAATATCCTCTTACCGTTCAAGAAAATAGATATTATAAAAAATTCAAATCATCAAATTGTTACACTTAAAGGGCGCCGCTCTTTGAAGATTGCAGTTCTAACGTACAAAGAATTATTGTACCAGGGCAGGACTTCGAAGGGTGGCAGCATATGGGGCCCTAAAGTATAGTGTCTTGAGTTGGAACTAGAGAATCCAATCCCGCATCAAAATCGCGATCCCGCAAGCCTGCGGGATTAAGATCATCAATCCCGCGGATCCCGCGGGATTTGCGGGATTGATTTTAATTATTATTATTTTTGTTTCATGTAATTTAAAGAAAGAAAATACACACAAATATTTTTAATTATTCTTATCAACATGAAGCAAAGTTATCACTTATATTATAAATTAAATATAATGATGTTTAAGACAATACAATATTCACAATATTTCACGTTTCATATTTAGATTTTTATTTGAAATAGAACATACCTATTCATTGGTTTTAGAGGCATTTAAAGTCAGCTTATTTTTTTTGTTGAAAATACTTTCTAAGAAATGATAAAGTATCTAACGTTTCATCTTTTAGATTTGATCTTATCTTGTTGCATAAATAGCCAGCGGCGGAAAAAGCACGCGCGGCTTCCACACTTGTAGGCGGAATTGACTTTACATAAGTATAAACAGCTTCCAAATACTTCCCCCTATTCCCTCCACATTCAAAAAGTGTCAATATCAAATCAGTTGAATTATCTCGAGTGGGTACACGCACAGCAGCTCTAGACTCTGCCACCCATTCAGTACGCGCAAAGTTAAATCCCCGTGCGCCGTAGGGGAATCCCCAGTCATAGAGTACTGGAACTGACATTGATTACGTTCCGTTCCGTCCGATAATAGTTCCGATCATCGTCTGAGCCTATTTTTCTTACTTTTTTTCAATCCCGCGAACGTGCGGGATCCCGCATGAGTAATCCCGCATTTTTGATCCCGCAAAAAAGGTGCGGGATCCCGCATTAGCGGGATCCCGCGTTTGCGGGATTGGATTCCCTATTAACTCTATCCACCGAGTCAAGTTAATATAGCGCTCTCTCTGTCACGTAATCCCATACAAATGACAGAGACAAAAAAAGTCAGTGGGCGTAAACCATTCTGAATGTACGTACACACTGCGCTACATAAAAAATAGCTTTCTTCCCACGACTACACTTGCCTTTGTAATATAATA